>BLKR01010529.1:0-53536 GCA_011170035.1 Teleogryllus occipitalis | reverse complement strand
TAATATGGAAATGGAAAAATAGGGAGGAGGGTGGGGTTTGCGAGATGCGAGAGTTCTCGCATGGGTACGCTGCTTTTAATATACACGGTGACTACGTAACTTTAACAAATCCTCCAGCTTTTGAATGGTTGAAGTTATGGCAATGCAGTTTTCACGGAATTGCATAAGGGAATGAGGGCTAATTCGTGTATTCATTTCTATTTTAACACTTATATTTTACGAGGTATTGAGGTAACTTTTCATAAAGAACTATACATATTTTTACGTTTCTTTTGATTGTCATATTTATATTAATAAAAAGTTCCACGAATTACACACAATTATATTTAAAATAAAAGATCATGGAAGTTTGTTTATTACAACATTAACTCTTGATATCACTTCACACAACACTTCAGAAATCTGTGCGTCTCCATCTTCAGGTACATTTCTTTTAATAAAATTCATCAATATTAAAAATAAATCAATAATTGTGAGTGAAGACTTTATGTAATAAGAAAACAAAATTATTGGAACCTTAACTTCTATAGATATATTAACATATTTATTAACAATATCGATATATACAAATATCTCTTTGGAAGAATCCAAAATTGATAGGTCAAGTAGTATATCAATATAATAAACAAATTGTTTTAGATACATTATATTACGTAAATATATATTTTATTGTATAAATATATTAAAATGTCTTTAGTTTTCACTTCCTAGTTATTTGTGGAGAGCACATTGACTTCATAGTATTAACAAATTTAGTTCCGTCAGTAAACATAAAACAAATGAATGGAATTGAAATGTAGTCGGAGGTAACAACAGAGGTGAAGTCAATAATGCTAGAATTTTTTTGGTTGAATTGACAGTCGAAAATTGATTCGTTTGAAATATTATTTAATTTTGCGCAATACATTATCATGTGCGTTGGTAAAGTTGTTACATTCTATTGTCGAATTCACGATTTTGTTTA
The DNA here is from genome assembly GCA_011170035.1 of Teleogryllus occipitalis. Classification (NCBI taxonomy): domain Eukaryota; kingdom Metazoa; phylum Arthropoda; class Insecta; order Orthoptera; family Gryllidae; genus Teleogryllus; species Teleogryllus occipitalis. The sequence continues at coordinate 52,572 of BLKR01010529.1, read as the reverse complement.
ATTTTATATGCAATGTTTCTGAAATTATTCTAGAGAATCTCTGCATTCATTATCAAGAATTTTCACATTTTCAAATCCAATTTATTGTCCATTTCTACTCTATGGATCGTTTCTGAGTTTTGCATGATAGATGGCTCCCTAATGTTCCTTTCATGTTCTTTTATTCTAGTTTCTAATTTTCTTTTCGTGTGACCAAAATATTTTTATCACAAGATCGAGAAGTTATTGATAAACGGTATTTTCTCTTTCCTTATAAGGTATTATATCTTTAATATTTTTCATTACATTATTTTTACTCACAATATTATTTCTAAGACTGTATTTTCCATTAAAAGTCTTTCTTATAACATTTTGGAATTTATTACTGATCTCAGGAAACTGAATAAATAAATTGGGAATGTCAGTATTCGATATATTATTGTCATTAATTTCTTCAGACTTAGACCTATTTCGAATGCTTAAATTTCTGTGGAACATTAATCATTTTTCGATAAATTTTTAATAAACTGTCTAGGATAGTCATTGATGAATTTCAATTTTATTCATCTTATATTTGTAATTTTCTTTCTGTGTTTCTTTTAAGAATAGAGTAAAATACACTTAAAAAGGTGGCATAGATACGTATTTCACTGTTAACTCAGTTTTTTCATTAAGATGATGCACATTTTTTAAAACTTTTAGTAGTTTTTCGCGGAATACTGCCTACAACATGTGCAATTTTAAGAAATAACAATAACAAGAATTTCTCAGAAACTGCTTCAAATTTTTTGTTTCAACTTTTAGCAAGGATAGTGCTAAATGTACTCTATGAAATTATATAAACACCATATTGCTAGAGATAGAAATAAAAGGGAATTTGAATGTGTTTCATTAGTAACTAAGAAATGGAAAAAGAAATCTAGCATTTCTGGCGTCTACATTGTCCATTTCCTTCGCAGGTGCTCTCAGTGAAAGTATGTTTTTTGTTGAAAACCACATCCTCTAATGTCAACCGAGAAAACGCAGGAAGTTCTGTGGTTTCTGACGGAAGGGACACACAACCCTTTGTTCATCGCCAACATTAGAGTTTCAGAAAGAAACGGTCGCCATCGACAGAGGACGCGTTTCGCATTTGACTGCAACATCCATTTGCCACAACTTTCCAGGTATATTCAATAAATTAAAGATTACAACCAAAATTAGCACATAAATTTCGCATATGCTTTATTGCGAATGTTTGCTCAACCACCAGCGCCACTCGTCCGCCTTCGCTCTTCTCTCCGGCGAGGGGACATCTTAGTGGACAAGGACTCCGCTCCTTGAGGTGCTATCAAGGAAGAGGTTCACTCAACCTCCTGTCCACTCGTCCATTATTTGTTCTTCTCTCCGGCGAGGGGACATCTTAGTGGACAAAGACTCCGCTGCTCGAGGTGCTATCAAGGGAGAGGTTCGCTCAACCACCAGCGCCACTCGTCCGTCTTCGCTCTTCTCTCCGGCGAGGGGACATCTTAGTGGACAAGGACTCCGCTGCTCGAGGTGCTATCAAGGAAGAGGTTCACTCAACCTCCAGTCCACTCGTCCATTATTTGCTCTTCTCTCCGGCGAGGGGACATCTTAGTGGACAAAGACTCCGCTGCTCGAGCTGCTATCAAGGGAGAGGTTCGCTCAACCACCAGCGCCACTCGTCCGTCTTCGCTCTTCTCTCCGGCGAGGGGACATCTTAGTGGACAAAGACTCCGCTGCTCGAGGTGCTATCAAGGGAGAGGTTCGCTCAACCACCAGCGCCACTCGTCCGTCTTCGCTCTTCTCTCCGGCGAGGGGACATCTTAGTGGACAAAGACTCCGCTGCTCGAGGTGCTATCAAGGGAGAGGTTCGCTCAACCACCAGCGCCACTCGTCCGTCTTCGCTCTTCTCTCCGGCGAGGGGACATCTTAGTGGACAAAGACTCCGCTGCTCGAGGTGCTATCAAGGGAGAGGTTCGCTCAACCACCAGCGCCACTCGTCCGTCTTCGCTCTTCTCTCCGGCGAGGGGACATCTTAGTGGACAAAGACTCCGCTGCTCGAGGTGCTATCAAGGGAGAGGTTCGTTCAACCACCAGTGCCACTCGTCCGTCTTCGCTCTTCTCTCCGGCGAGGGGACATCTTAGTGGACAAAGACTCCGCTGCTCGAGGTGCTATCAAGGGAGAGGTTCGCTCAACCACCAGCGCCACTCGTCCGTCTTCGCTCTTCTCTCCGGCGAGGGGACATCTTAGTGGACAAAGACTCCGCTGCTCGAGGTGCTATCAAGGGAGAGGTTCGCTCAACCACCAGCGCCACTCGTCCGTCTTCGCTCTTCTCTCCGGCGAGGGGACATCTTAGTGGACAAAGACTCCGCTGCTCGAGGTGCTATCAAGGGAGAGGTTCGCTCAACCACCAACGCCACTCGTCCATTATTTATTCTTCTCTCCGGCGATGGGACATCTTAGTGGACAAAGACTCCGCTGCTCGAGGTGCTATCAAGGGAGAGGTTCGCTCAACCACAAGTGCCACTCGTCCGTCTTCGCTCTTCTTTCTGGCGAGGGGGCATCTTAGCGGACAAGGATTCCTATGCTCGAAGTGCTACCAAGGAAGAGGTTCGTCCAACCAGAAGCGCTACTCGTCCGTCTTTGTTCTTCTCTCCGGCGAGGGGAAATCGTAGTGGACAAAGACTCCGCTGCTCGAGGTGCTATCAAGGGAGAGTTTCGCTCAACCTCTAGCCCACTCGTCCGTCTTCACTCTTCTCTCCGGCGAGGGGACATCTTAGTGGACAAAGACTCCGGTGCTCGAAGTGCTATCAAGGGAGAATTTCACTCAACCTCCGGCGCACTCCTTCGTCTTCGTTCTTCTCTCCGGCGAGGGGAAATCTTCGTGGACAAGTCATCGCTGCTCGAGGTGCTATCACCTGTGATATCGACTCAACCTCTAGCGCCACTAGTGCGCAATGCATTCGTCTCCAATACTCGCTGTGATGCTGCCTCTTCTAGTGGCCACCGCGGGCCCTCCTAAGATCCCAAGATTAGTTGTATTCAAGTGCTGCGATGAGCTGCAGATGCTCTCAGCTGATGGAGAGTCGTGCGTAGAAGCTCATTGGCCGGGAAATTTCTCTAATCGAAGAAATAACGACCGGCCGATTATTTCCCCTCCTCTGGACAGCGAATGGGTGAGGCGCTGGTTACCGCCCGGTCTTCCGCTGCAGAACATCAGTTTAGTAAAGTATAACATTCGTGTTAAAAGAGGATTTGTCTCTTCAGTAAACGCGTCTTCCCTTTGGGAAGCAGTTCCACTCGGTGGCGATCCATCTAGGACCACCATCGTCTTCCTAGGCGGAGAGCGAAGACAGGCAATCGCTAGGCCCAAGCCGGGGGGAGGGCACCGGGAGGCTGATTATTGCGTAGACGCAGCTCTGCCGCCCTTGGGGCCCTTTGCGATGCGGAGTAGAACTCGATGCAGTGACGATGAATGCGCAAGAAGGTTCTGCGTTGGCGACCGACTGCGGAGGGGGAGTGAAGGTCACTGGAGCTGTGACGAGCGTTTTCAAGACTCGTGGACGCCGAATAAGTCCTCCCTCACAGCCTTCGATCCGGAGTTTCCTCACATAGATGTTGGTATGTTGTGCGAGAGCGCCCGTCTCCTGCCATTCGAAGAACGGTACGCTGAGTGGGCGCGCCACAGCGGAGGTTTCAACAACCTCCGGTTGTCCTCCGGGATGACGTGCTTTGGCTTCTACCGCAACAGCAGCAACGGCTCCTTAGAGGAAGGAGTCTTCTACTGCGAGTACTCGCGTATCACCAGAGGCGTCTACTGGCTGCTGCGTCCGCTCTGCTTTCTCTCCGCCCCGCTGTTGACGGCGTCGCTCCTATCTGTAGCATGCAACAAGAGCTTGCGACGAAACATCCACGGAGGATGCCTTGCTTGCCACGCTGCCTGCCTGCTTGCTTTTAATGTCGGTCAGATTTGGTATTACATCGCTATTAGTGACAGACTGGACAAAGATGATAAACAAATCATACCGCAAGATATTCAAGTTTCATGCAAGCATTTGGGTAAGTATACTCTTGTATGACTCGCGTATTAGAGAAAGATTATTAAGATTAGTGTCAACTATCTATTTTTTAGGAGAGGAGGACGTGATTATCTTTCAGGCGACATTGTTCTCTAAGAATGTTAATCTGTAGAACCTCATTTCCCTACCTAGACCCAATGATCGCGACGTTCCATATAAATCTTGTAATGTCCACAATTATTTTTCGGAGATGTCTCTCGGTTGTTATATCAAAACAGGAAAATAAACTTTTTAAGTCTTCAAATACACAACAATTTTCGACTTGTTGAGTAATTTTCCTTTCTTGTGAAATTCAATTTAGCTTCAAAAACCATTGTTCTAAATATTTGAATATAAAGATATCTCAAACTTGTAACCGCTAGCTCGGTTTACTAGCCAGAATATTTGCAAATTAACATCTTGTCGCTGTGGAGCTCTGTACCTAAGATAGTGTTCTCACTTTGGTCACTAAAGGGCGCAGGTATATGCCACCGCTTCAGAAATTGTTCGTTTCAACGCACCGACCAATCACAAATTTCTTCCACAAGCTCTCAAATTACAATGAATAAACGAATCCTCGTCCATTTTGCGTAAGACCTGCGATGAAGAAGGTAGTTCTGGAAGATTACGATGCATTCTAGTTACTTATTCACTGACATAATCTTTGTGAGATTTCTGTAAAATATGTAGTAAATTCATGTCACTGAATTTTTTTACTGGATTATGCAATTTAATTTAATTGGAAATACCTTGAAATTCATTTTAACTCATAGACAGATGTTAAATACTGCATGGGAATTATTTGAAAATTATTTCCCGATTTTTTTTGTTGTGAATTTTTGTACATAAGGCTATATATGTACGTTCTTTTTTTTTTCTTTCAGATAGTGTCTTTTCATTGGTATTGTGCTTAGAATGTAATCATTGTGTTTGTCGCAAGTGCAAGTGTGTGATGTAATCCAATTTAACGATTGCTGCCATTATTTTCAAATTTTGTAATTCTAAGAAACAATATACTCTCCATGTTAATTTTTCAAAAGTACCTGATATTTCGTTCCATTGGTATCGAAAAACGATTCCAAACCCTGCATTACAGTGGGAACATTTCAACTGCAATAAAACTGGTGACATCCATTCTTCATACGGATGCCACTCATCGAGCCAATCTAATCTTCTGCTCGAGTCTTTCGTCCAAAAAGCTCGCATCAAAGGGGGGAGTAAGGAAGGTGACGTACGACACGGAACGTATATGGGGACTGATTGTCCTGGAACCAACATGACACACTTACAACAAATTTTTCCCTGTTTGTGAAATTGTTTTTTTAGAGCGTAACTGTTACGACTCAAACTTTATGTAAAGAGTAATTCAACATTTCACTCATGAGTGTGTATCCTACGTGCAGCCCTGTCTCTGTACTTCGTGCTGACTGCTGCCTGGTTTTGGCTGACGGCCCTGTGTACAAACATGACGAGGGGCTTCAGGTACGAAAAACATATTCTATTCTCCACGAAGCGCAGCCTGCTATTCTAAAAGCTACACACTTTCATGTCGGCATGCTGCTCCTAATATCTTCACGTCTGCAATAATACCTTCTTTCTTGCATTACATGGTGCGAAACTCCGGATTTCAAACTCTCGTTCCAGAAGAAATAAATAAATAAAATCGGGAAATAACTAAATTTTCAAACGACTCAAAACAACATGAAAGCTGTAAGATACGAAAGAAAATTATTGTCGATAAGCTCGTTTCCCAAACTAACGATACAACTTCAGAAACACTTCATCAAAACATAATTGAGTATGTTTTTGCAAATTTGCTTTTAAAAATACGGTAATACCGAAATGAAACCATATCATTAGCGGAATCTACTTTTGCAGTAAATAACTATTACTTCTCTTTCTTCTGTAGGTTACACAAGACACGCTTCAATAAAGGAAGTGGAAAGAGATTCCTGGTGATTTCGGCATTCGCCTGGGGGTTGCCCGTAGTGCTCACAGCAACGTGTTCCATTTTATTTACTCAACCGAATTGGCGAAAGACACCACCATGGTACTCCCCATCGCTTATGGAGACAAGGACGTGTTACGTTGAACCACCTTCTGGTCGAGGTAAATATAAAAAATGGGGAACAATCAGTATACGGAAAATCAGCCGGTTACGAGTCAGTAGGCAGAATGTACAAGTACGTATGGTGTTTTTCATTTAAAATTTGAGGGTACTTACATGAAGCCCTCGGACATTTTCAAAATTTTCTCCGAAACGACTCCAATTTTTTTTAAATTTCTTGTAAGAATAGATGAAATATACTTATAAAGGTGGCATAGGTCCGATTTTCTAGGTTAACTTTGAATTTTCGAAAAGTGGAAAAGTTTGAAAGTCATCCTACAACTTCCAAATTAAAGACAAAGATTTGTCTTTCAAATGAAATTAGTTGCTCATAATTAGTTCTGTTACCTGTACGTTTTTTTTAAAAAGTATAGTAGTTTTCACGCAAACTTGCGTGAAATATTTGCAATTATATAAAAAATCAAAAAACAGGATTTTCTCAAAAAGGTCTTCAATTATTTCTTTAAAGTTTTGGTAGCGTGATATTCCAAAATGACGAACCATTTTGTTTACAAAATGTCATTTATATGAAGTAGGATATAGGGATGTCGAAAGACGATCGCGCGGGCGGGCGGTGTGTGACAAGTAAACAACCGGCGTTAAAGGTCATTTTCGCTAGGTGAAGATGTGGAATAGTATTGTTTTTGCTAGACAAAAGAGAATGATGGGGAGTTCTAATGTTTTGGGTTTTAGGAAGAACAGTGACTCTCTCTAGCAACGCGGTAATGAGCGGGTCGGCTCCTGACATTTTACCAAGTCGAGGAAAGACTGTTGATGGACAACCAAATCCGATGCAATAACTTGTTGTATAATCAAGTTTATTTTTATATTAGGGTAAAACGTTCTTGTGAGAAAAGACGAAGGACGAAGACGAAAGACGAAGTGCACACAATTCATTTTTCCCCATAGCACGTCATACGCAGTTTGAACTGTTTTTTGACGTAAAATAAATAAATAAATAAATAAAAAGGAATTCTAAAAAGTAATTGTCAGTACGTGTATAGGCGTCCACCCGTGATGTAAGGGAAGTAGTGGGTAATAATAGTATCGCTGGGAGAATTTGGACTTGATCGTCAACATTAGGCGGAGGACTTTATGAAGAAGAAAGATTCTGCTGCGATGACGGAGAAGACTCAACGGAGCGCCGTCGAATGGAGAAGTGAAGAGCGCACGAAAATCCGGGAATATAACAATGTTGATTTATAATTATTACCAGATAGAGAGAGCTGGTCATGACCAAAAATAATTTCATTTTGGTTAACCATGTAACAATTCATGTTTAACTTTTATTAGAATCATATTTCACATTATAATAAATTCCAATTTGTTACTTTAAAAGAAAGCTGAATATCATTATTCGTTACGTGCAATCCAGTAGTAGATATTTTGCTAAGATTTTCAGATTCGTCGCCACTTCGTATGGATGGCAGATTGCGTAATTGGTTGCAGAGTAAGTAGCAACAATTATGAACTTCGAACCCAATAAACTGAGCTAACACGACATATTTTGGATGAGAAATATTACAATACCGCAGGAAGCATCCGGATTAGAGTCTACTAAATTATTCGGAAAATAATTACGAGTGTCATTCAAACAAAACGAGTTATGAATCTAATTTAATTAATAATTCGTAACATTACGAAAGGGCTCGTTTCAGTAGGGATAGTGCAAAACGCATTCTACAAGATGACATAAACGCCATATTGCTTTATCCTTCTGTTTGTTCAAAAATTACAAGGCTGTAATATTTTTGATTTGCCTCTCACGTTGTTCATATTTCTATTAGCGGCACTTTGTTCACATTATTACATTTATGAGTACATGTGATTGAAATACTGTCATAAAAAGTTTCTTAAAAACTCAACAGTTTTCTCTTCAGCTAACCAACAATAAAATTTACTCAAAAAATTTGGTACCAATATTTGAAAATTTTGAAAATGTACTAGAGTCTTCATGTAAAGTACCCCTCAAATTTATAACATTGGTTTCAAAATCAAGGGGCCACGACATCAGTTAGATTGGAAAAAAACAATTTTTGTGAATGTTTTGCATATTGCTTGCATTGTTTACAGGCGGACGGACGGATGTTTTGCCGTCAATTGATTTTTCGGTATCAACGACCCACAATACACGGATTCGGACTACACAAAATGTTAGAGGAAGTAATTTACTATACACAGAGACACAATTTACGTCCAGTTTCTTGTCACCATGGCTCAGTAATAAATTTTTCTGTTAAAAATTCCCCAATTTTTCCAGCAGCATTACTATACTTTATCCATAGTGGGTAAGCAGTAGTGAGAAAGTTAAATTAAATTAGTATGAGAAAAAACGAATTTTCAATAAAATAAAGTTATCAATATACAACAATTGGAGAAAATGCGATACTTCAATAAAGGCGAAAGATGTTTATAATTCTTATATTATTTTCGAGAAAACCTTATACCAATTTCATTTATTGAAGTGAGATTTTGGTTTTCAGATAATTCTATAAAACATACATTTTCTAATAACCGTGACGTTTCAGATATTATTGGCGTTCCTTTTATTAAATCTGGAACCGCACTGTTCTATTATGGCCCTGTGTGCTGTTTACTGATGAGTAACATTACCTGCCTTGTGCTGACCTTGAGGAAGGTGCAGTACCTCAAGCAAGGGAACTCGGTACTTCGCGGAGAGGAGGACCAGGTCCCCCTGGGTCAAAGACACTTAGGGGGAAACAACCCTCCCACGGCACACACTGCGACGGTCAATGAACGAGAGAACAGAAACAGAAGTGGCACAACTGTCGACGCGAAAACGTAAGACATGATTTTATCAATTTCTTAAACGGTAAGGAATTTAGGACAATGCAAATATCTCGTTTCTTTTGTTACAGAATTAAACTATATATTAAACTGGCACTTACTTCCGGAGGTATTGAACTTTTCACTGAAGTTATAATGTGGTATTCTACACACAATTTTAAGTACTTTTCTCACGAGAGATCCGTTGATAACTATACTCCATACGATACAGACTTACCTTATCGCGCAGCGGGTTACGCCACGGACTTCTTCCGGGCAGTGATCGTCACTTGGTTGGCCGCTCCTGAAGGGGGCTACTTGGGCCTCATCATGGGGATGCTGCGTCGAGGCAAGAGAGAGAAGCAATCCGCCGGAGCAGGCAACGCGGGCAGAAGGAAGCACAACGTGGCGTAGAGGAGCCCCGACCAGGGCGCCTCCTGGCGAGCAGGAGCGCACACGCTCGCTTACCCTCTGCGCAACGGCGGTCCAAAGCTCACCTGTCAACCCTGCGAGGGAAAGAAGACAGAGGTTCTTAGTGCACAGTGACATACCTGACATTTAAAGTATTGTTTGCAGACATTTTGTTACTGTATATATGGAATAACCTCACTCATGTAGATACTAATCGATGAACGTTTCTTTCGATAACGATCCGAGAGTGTGTTAATAATGAGGAAAGTTTTAATTTTCGCCTGTCAATTTCTAGTTCTCGTGTACTATAAAAATTAGTGGTACAAACACCACGACTCTGTCATAGTTTTGGTAACGTATATGAAATATTCAAAAATTCAGCTATCATTTGAAAAAAAGCATACACAAGTGCGAAAAATACATATGTGTACAGCGTCGTTACTGCCTCTTGTTTCCAGAGCAGCCATCTCACAGCAATGGAGGACGCTGGATTTGTTCAGATTTTCATTTTGTAAACAGCAGTTCTGAAGCCCAGCCTTAATAACCAAGTGCAAATGGGTCAGGAAATGAAACAATAACAATAACTGTAATAATAATAAATATATTACATTGTGATATCCTGTAAAAGTGCTAGATTAAAAACGAAATATACTCGTTTACAATGCAATTACGTGCCATTTATTTTCGCTTTCGTGACGAATGGTAAGAAGACAGAGAAGACTGATAATACCGACCTATGCTCGGAGCCTTGGGCCCCATCCAACCGCTAGGTGCTGCTGGTGACAGCGAAATATATAAATTCTCACGCGGCGAGGCGGAGTCCCAATGCCCGTAAACCTATTCCCGGGTTTTCGTAACGTGGCAGCTGTGGGTTTTATCTTCAAGATGGCATACTCCACGACGTTTTGCATCTTTCTCTATTCTGCGCAAGATGTCGTGCGATCGTGACGGTATGCTGCAGATCAAGCGACTCCAGCAGCACGCCCGCGAAAGATGGGAACAGCCGTTCCATATTCCATTTTGAAGATTATACCCTCAGCTCCCACGTTAGAAAAACGCAAGTATAGGCGCAGCAGCTGCCGATACCGTTTCTCTTCCCCGTGCTGGCACCACGCACTCTTCCACTCCCCAGTAACACAGTTTTTCTCCCTTCCGCTCTCGCGTCTTGAACCTCCCTCTCCCTCTCTCTCTCTCTCTCTCTCTCTCTCTCCCTCTCTAATTCTCTCCCTCTCTAAAGCTCTCCCTCTAAATCTCTCCCTCTCTAAATCTCTCCCTCTCTTAATCTCTCCCTCTCTAAATCTCTCCCTCTCTAAATCTCTCCCTCTCTAAATCTCTCCCTCTCTAAATCTCTCCCTCTCTTAATCTCTCCCTCTCTAAATCTCTCCCTCTCTAAATCTCTCCTCTCTCAATCTCTCCCTCTCTAAATCTCTCCCTCTCTAAATCTCTCCCTCTCTAAATCTCTCCCTCTCTAAATCTCTCCCTCTCTAAATCTCTCCCTCTCTAAATATCTCCTCTCTCAATCTCTCCCTCTCTAAATCTCTCCCTCTCTAAATCTCTCCCTCTCTAAATCTCTCCCTCTCTAAATCTCTCCCTCTCTAAATCTCTCCCTCTCTCAATCTCTCCCTCTCTAAATCTCTCCCTCTCTAAATCTCTCCCTCTCTAAATCTCTCCCTCTGTAAATCTCTCCCTCTCTAATTCTCTCCCTCTCTAATTCTCTCCCTCTCTAAATCTCTCTCCCTCTCTAAATCTCTCCCTCTCTAAATCTCTCCCTCTGTAAATCTCTCCCTCTCTAATTCTCTCCCTCTCTAAATCTCTCTCCCTCTCTAAATCTCTCTCCCTCTCTAAATCTCTCTCCCTCTCTAAATCTCTCCTCTCTCAATCTCTCCCTCTCTAAATCTCTCCCTCTCTAAATCTCTCCCTCTCTAAATCTCTCCCTCTCTAAATCTCTACTCTCTCAATCTCTCTCTCTGTCTCTGTCTGTCTCTCCGTCGCGTCCAAAGAGCCTCCTCGCTCGCCTACTCCTCCCTCGCACGCGTCCCCATGACATCGTGGAGCGGCGGCACACCCCCAGGCCAAATGCGAACCCCCTTCGGCCCAGGCAGCGGACTGGACACCACACACACACACACGCACAAGAACAAACACACACATTTTTTATCCCAGCGAATACGCTGATAAGTCAAAAAAACTTAATATCGGTGTCTTTATATTAACGAATCTTTTTAAAAGAACTCACTAAAGAAAGATAATTTCACAGAGACGTGATGAATTGCGCTTTGACGGGAGAAGTATGAAGGATTTGTTTTAAATACGTTGCAGGATTTTTAAAAAACAATTATATCGTTAAAAAATTCCTGAACGAAGCGTTTTATGGCCATTAAAACTAACATTCTGACCACAAAGGCCTCAAAGAAACGTTTTTCTCACCGTAATATACTTAAACTGTGATATCTTCTTAAACATTCTATTACGTTTTTGCTGAATCCTCGCTTATGGATTCTACCCCACCTGTTCAAAGCCTGTAGAATGTGCAACTGTACGTGAAATTAAACTAATTACTTGATATTATACAAGAGGTGATTGAATAACAAGAGGTGTACCTCTCTGCTCGCTTAAAACATTAAATAAAAATAGTATTGAGAAGGGTGTATTGTATTGTTATCAAAGGAGACAAATAGAATAAGTGTCGGAGGAAAAGGTCTTGAAGAAAAAGATATTACAGGCTTAATATGGAAATGGAAAAATAGGGAGGAGGGTGGGGTTTGCGAGATGCGAGAGTTCTCGCATGGGTACGCTGCTTTTAATATACACGGTGACTACGTAACTTTAACAAATCCTCCAGCTTTTGAATGGTTGAAGTTATGGCAATGCAGTTTTCACGGAATTGCATAAGGGAATGAGGGCTAATTCGTGTATTCATTTCTATTTTAACACTTATATTTTACGAGGTATTGAGGTAACTTTTCATAAAGAACTATACATATTTTTACGTTTCTTTTGATTGTCATATTTATATTAATAAAAAGTTCCACGAATTACACACAATTATATTTAAAATAAAAGATCATGGAAGTTTGTTTATTACAACATTAACTCTTGATATCACTTCACACAACACTTCAGAAATCTGTGCGTCTCCATCTTCAGGTACATTTCTTTTAATAAAATTCATCAATATTAAAAATAAATCAATAATTGTGAGTGAAGACTTTATGTAATAAGAAAACAAAATTATTGGAACCTTAACTTCTATAGATATATTAACATATTTATTAACAATATCGATATATACAAATATCTCTTTGGAAGAATCCAAAATTGATAGGTCAAGTAGTATATCAATATAATAAACAAATTGTTTTAGATACATTATATTACGTAAATATATATTTTATTGTATAAATATATTAAAATGTCTTTAGTTTTCACTTCCTAGTTATTTGTGGAGAGCACATTGACTTCATAGTATTAACAAATTTAGTTCCGTCAGTAAACATAAAACAAATGAATGGAATTGAAATGTAGTCGGAGGTAACAACAGAGGTGAAGTCAATAATGCTAGAATTTTTTTGGTTGAATTGACAGTCGAAAATTGATTCGTTTGAAATATTATTTAATTTTGCGCAATACATTATCATGTGCGTTGGTAAAGTTGTTACATTCTATTGTCGAATTCACGATTTTGTTTAATTTTATATGCAATGTTTCTGAAATTATTCTAGAGAATCTCTGCATTCATTATCAAGAATTTTCACATTTTCAAATCCAATTTATTGTCCATTTCTACTCTATGGATCGTTTCTGAGTTTTGCATGATAGATGGCTCCCTAATGTTCCTTTCATGTTCTTTTATTCTAGTTTCTAATTTTCTTTTCGTGTGACCAAAATATTTTTATCACAAGATCGAGAAGTTATTGATAAACGGTATTTTCTCTTTCCTTATAAGGTATTATATCTTTAATATTTTTCATTACATTATTTTTACTCACAATATTATTTCTAAGACTGTATTTTCCATTAAAAGTCTTTCTTATAACATTTTGGAATTTATTACTGATCTCAGGAAACTGAATAAATAAATTGGGAATGTCAGTATTCGATATATTATTGTCATTAATTTCTTCAGACTTAGACCTATTTCGAATGCTTAAATTTCTGTGGAACATTAATCATTTTTCGATAAATTTTTAATAAACTGTCTAGGATAGTCATTGATGAATTTCAATTTTATTCATCTTATATTTGTAATTTTCTTTCTGTGTTTCTTTTAAGAATAGAGTAAAATACACTTAAAAAGGTGGCATAGATACGTATTTCACTGTTAACTCAGTTTTTTCATTAAGATGATGCACATTTTTTAAAACTTTTAGTAGTTTTTCGCGGAATACTGCCTACAACATGTGCAATTTTAAGAAATAACAATAACAAGAATTTCTCAGAAACTGCTTCAAATTTTTTGTTTCAACTTTTAGCAAGGATAGTGCTAAATGTACTCTATGAAATTATATAAACACCATATTGCTAGAGATAGAAATAAAAGGGAATTTGAATGTGTTTCATTAGTAACTAAGAAATGGAAAAAGAAATCTAGCATTTCTGGCGTCTACATTGTCCATTTCCTTCGCAGGTGCTCTCAGTGAAAGTATGTTTTTTGTTGAAAACCACATCCTCTAATGTCAACCGAGAAAACGCAGGAAGTTCTGTGGTTTCTGACGGAAGGGACACACAACCCTTTGTTCATCGCCAACATTAGAGTTTCAGAAAGAAACGGTCGCCATCGACAGAGGACGCGTTTCGCATTTGACTGCAACATCCATTTGCCACAACTTTCCAGGTATATTCAATAAATTAAAGATTACAACCAAAATTAGCACATAAATTTCGCATATGCTTTATTGCGAATGTTTGCTCAACCACCAGCGCCACTCGTCCGCCTTCGCTCTTCTCTCCGGCGAGGGGACATCTTAGTGGACAAGGACTCCGCTCCTTGAGGTGCTATCAAGGAAGAGGTTCACTCAACCTCCTGTCCACTCGTCCATTATTTGTTCTTCTCTCCGGCGAGGGGACATCTTAGTGGACAAAGACTCCGCTGCTCGAGGTGCTATCAAGGGAGAGGTTCGCTCAACCACCAGCGCCACTCGTCCGTCTTCGCTCTTCTCTCCGGCGAGGGGACATCTTAGTGGACAAAGACTCCGCTGCTCGAGGTGTTATCAAGGGAGAGTTTCGCTCAACCACAAGCACCACTCGTCCGTCTTCGCTCTTCTCACCGGCGAGGGGACATCTTAGTGGACAAAGACTCCGCTGCTCGAGGTGCTATCAAGGGAGAGTTTCGCTCAACCACCAGCGCCACTCGTCCGTCTTCGCTCTTCTCTCCGGCGAGGGGACATCTTAGTGGACAAAGACTCCGCTGCTCGAGGTGCTATCAAGGGAGAGGTTCGCTCAACCACCAGCGCCACTCGTCCGTCTTGCTCTTCTCTCCGGCGAGGGGACATCTTAGTGGACAAAGACTCCGCTGCTCGAGGTGCTATCAAGGGAGAGGTTCGCTCAACCACCAGCGCCACTCGTCCGTCTTCGCTCTTCTCTCCGGCGAGGGGACATCTTAGTGGACAAAGACTCCGCTGCACGAGGTGCTATCAAGGGAGAGGTTCGCTCAACCACCAGCGCCACTCGTCCGTCTTCGCTCTTCTCTCCGGCGAGGGGACATCTTAGTGGACAAAGACTCCGCTGCTCGAGGTGCTATCAAGGGAGAGGTTCGCTCAACCACCAGCGCCACTCGTCCGTCTTCGCTCTTCTCTCCGGCGAGGGGGCATCTTAGCGGACAAGGATTCCTATGCTCGAAGTGCTACCAAGGAAGAGGTTCGTCCAACCAGAAGCGCTACTCGTCCGTCTTTGTTCTTCTCTCCGGCGAGGGGACATCTTAGTGGACAAAGACTCCGCTGCTCGAGGTGCTATCAAGGGAGAGGTTCGCTCAACCACCAGCGCCACTCGTCCGTCTTCGCTCTTCTCTCCGGCGAGGGGACATCTTAGTGGACAAAGACTCCGCTGCTCGAGGTGTTATCAAGGGAGAGTTTCGCTCAACCACCAGCGCCACTCGTCCGTCTTCGCTCTTCTCACCGGCGAGGGGACATCTTAGTGGACAAAGACTCCGCTGCTCGAGGTGCTATCAAGGGAGAGGTTCGCTCAACCACCAGCGCCACTCGTCCGTCTTCGCTCTTCTCTCCGGCGAGGGGACATCTTAGTGGACAAAGACTCCGCTGCTCGAGGTGTTATCAAGGGAGAGTTTCGCTCAACCACCAGCGCCACTCGTCCGTCTTCGCTCTTCTCACCGGCGAGGGGACATCTTAGTGGACAAAGACTCCGCTGCACGAGCTTCTATCAAGGGAGAGGTTCGCTCAACCACCAGCGCCACTCGTCCGTCTTCGCTCTTCTCACCGGCGAGGGGACATCTTAGTGGACAAAGACTCCGCTGCTCGAGGTGCTATCAAGGGAGAGTTTCGCTCAACCACAAGCACCACTCGTCTGTCTTCGCTCTTCTCACCGGCAGGGAGCACATCTTAATGGACAAAGACTCTGTTGCTGGAGGTGCTATCACCTGTGATATCGACTCAACCTCCATCGCCACTCGTACGCGATGCATTCGTCTCCAATACTCGCTGTGATGCTTCCTCCTCTAGTGGCCACCGCGGGCCCTGGTAATAAAAAATATGTGGTAATGGTAAACAAATGCTACGAAGAGCTGCAGATGCTCTCAGCTGATGGAGAGTCGTGCGTAGAAGCTCATTGGCCGGGAAATTTCTCCAATCGAAGAGGATATTACTCGCAGACAATTATCCATCCTTTGGACAGCGAATGGGTGCGGCGCTGGTTGCCGCCCGGTCTGGCGCTATACGACATCCGGGCAGTCTCGTGTGACATGCTGATTGAAGGAGGAGTTGTCTCTTCAGTAAACGCGTCTTCCCTTTGGGAAACAGTTCCGCTCGGTGGCGATCCATCTAGGTCCACCATCGTCTTCCTGGGCGGAGAGCGAAGACAGGCAATCGCTAGACCCAAGCCGGGGGGAGGGCACCGGGAGGCTGATTATTGCGTAGACGCAGCTCTGCCGCCCCTGGGACCCTTTGCGATTAGGAGTAGATCTCGATGCAATAACGATGAATGCGCAAGAAGGTGCTGCGTTGGCGACCGACTGCGGAGGGGGAGGGAAGGTCAATGGAGCTGTGACGAGCGTTTTCAAGACTCGTGGACGCCGAATAAGTCCTCCCTCACAGCCTTCGATCCGGAGTTTCCTCACATAGATGTTGGTATGTTGTGCGAGAGCGCCCGTCTCCTGCCATTCGAAGAACGGTACGCTGAGTGGGCGGGCCACAGCGGAGGTTTCAACAACCTCCGGTTCTCCACCGAGATGCCGTGCTTTGGCTTCTACCGCAACAGCAGCAACGGCACCTTACAGGAAGGAGTCTTCTACTGCGAGTACTCGCGTATCACCAGAGGCGTCTACTGGCTGCTGCGTCCGCTCTGCTTTCTCTCCGCCCCGCTGTTGACGGCGTCGCTCCTATCTGTAGCATGCAACAAGAGCTTGCGACGAAACATCCACGGAGGATGCCTTGCTTGCCACGCTGCCTGCCTGCTTGCTTTTAATGTCGGTCAGATTTGGTATTACATCGCTATTAGTGACAGACTGGACAAAGATGATAAACAAATCATACCGCAAGATATTCAAGTTTCATGCAAGCATTTGGGTAAGTATACTCTTGTATGACACGCGTATTAGAGAAAGATATTTTTAAGATTCTTCATAAGAATCATTTTCTCAAGATATTTCCATAACTTGATTGTAAGTTTGAAGTGATGTAACAAACGCAATTGCCTAACAACGTCTTGTTCATGTGGTTCGTGTGTACACGACCCCGTTTCCCTCCCTAGGCATAAGAGTCGTAATGTTCCATAAAAATCATGGAACACCAAATTTTATTTTTCACTCGCTTTTTACATCAAAATAGGAAAATTAAATTTTTAAGTTTCCAAATACACAACAATTTACGACTAGGTGAGTGAATTTCATTCTTTGTGAATATCTAGTGACGTTGAAATTCGCTACAATAACATTTTTCTAAATATCTGAATATGTGTTATAAAGAAGTTTATGTGAAATCGGACGGATATGTGGACTGATTGTCCTGGTACCAACATGACTACGTACAAAACAATTTTTCCCTTTTTGCGAAATTGTTCATTTTCGGAGCGTGTGTGTTACGATTCAAACTTATCCGGACTGGTGGCTCAGTGCATCAACTGATGTCACTGCAATGCCTCGGACCGGGAGCTCCTACGTTGGAGTCCCGACGTCGGCAAGATTTTCGACACTAGCTTTTCAGCTAGGTCGAATTCAGTCGCTGTGAGGAGGAGAATTCTAGCGGCCGGCTGCTCTGATCGGTACTTTTCCGTGGTTTCTCCGATCAAAACCAGGCGAATGCCGGAACAGTACACTAGCTTGTCAGCTAGGTCGAATTTGGTCGCTGTGAGGAGGAGAATTCTAGCGGCCGGCTGCTCTGATCGGTAGTTTTCCGTGGTTTCTCCGATCAACACTAGGCGAATGCCGGAGTAGTACCCTAACAAACGGGTCACGGACCGCGCGTGATCTGTCCTTCCCCTTCATTGTCCTATCCTCACCCTTTACACACACACTTACACTAACATGCACTACACTACTACATATTCCGGGAGACCGGTCGGGAGCTTAGAGCTTGTCTCGGCTGCGGCGGTGCCCCGCTGGTGGGAGAGTCCTGGGTAGGGAGAAACCCCACTAGCCGACGGTAGGTCGGCGCCGGATCTCACCATCCAGCGGGGGAAGATCACCGTTGCCTCCCGTACAAAAAATACCCACTACACTCACGGGACTAATGACATTAGTAGTTGCCGTACTCGTAATCACTTACAACGAACCAAGACACAAACTTTCTTGTGAATAAAGCAATTTAACATATCAATAATAGTGTTTCTTTTGTGTGCAGCACTGACGATGTACTTCGTGCTGATTGGTGCGTGGTTTTGGCTGACGGCCCTGTGTGTAAACATGGCGAGAAGCTTCAGGTACGAAAAATTCGATTCTCCACGAAACGCAGTCCGCTAATCCAACAGGTTCACACTTTGATGTCTGTATGTTGCTCCTACCATCTTCACGTCATCTGCGCTCTCTGTCATCTTGCTGTAATATCTCCTTTCTTGCCGCACATAGTGCGAACGCCAGGCCGGGAGCGGTAGCTCAGGGCATCAACTGTCACTGCAGTGCCTCTGACCGTAAGGTCCTAGGTTCGAGTCCTGATGGCGGCAGGATTTTCGACACTAGCTTTTCAGCTACGTCGAATTCAGTCGCTGTCTGGAGAAGAATTCTAACGGCCGGCTGCTCAGATCGGTAGTTTTCCGTGGTTTCCCCGATTAACACCAGACGAATGCCGAATCTTCCTCTTCCTTGTCCTATTCTACCCTTTACTTACACACTTACACTAACATGCACTACACTACCACGTATTCCGGGAGACCGGTCGGGAGCTTAGAGCTCGTCCCGGCTGGGGCTGGTGGGAGAGTCCTGGTTAGGGGGAAACCCCACTAGCCAACGGTAGGTCGGCGCCGGATCTCGCTATCCAGCGGGGGAAGATCACCGCCGTCTTCCGAGAGAGAGAGAGAGAGAGAGAGAGAGAGAGAGAGAGAGAGAGAGAGAGAGAGAGAACATGCACTACACTTACGGGACTAATGACAAAATCCGTTGACGCGCCCGGAAACACGAAAAAATTAATCATACAATCAATGAACGCCAAACTTTAACTCTCGGTCTAGAAGGAATAATTAAATCAATAAAATCGTCAAATAACTAAATCTTCAGACAATTCAACCATAAAACCAAAACAACATGAAAACTGTAGGATACGATGGAACATTGTTGTCAAAAATTTCGTTTTCCACACTAACGATACGGAAACTTCAGAAATAACTAATCATATAAAAAATTCGAACTTAGTGTACCAGAATATTTAATTTTTACTTTCTCGGAATACGTACTCAAACTCACGTACGTATATATTACTTATATAATGTCGAGGGTGTAATTGTGGAACTGTCCGTAGTTTTTTGCAATCGCCGATTTTCCTATATATTAACATTGTATATAAATATACTACATAAAAGGCAAAAAAAGTCCTAAAAAAGGTATTTATGCAAAAAATAGGCATTTATGCTAAAATAAGCAAAAATAAGCATCATAAAATTCCGTCAAATGTCATCATTTGTCATGATTCGTGGACATATATTATCAGCCTTTAAATAAGTTCTCTAGAAAAAAATAGGCATTTCCCTAAACATCCGATGTCTAGTCATCAATGTGCCCAGTTTTTTTCGAGTCCTTCGATTTCCGCATACTCCATTTTATTAACCCCAAAAGAGTATCCGAGCACAGGGCAACATATGTGTTGGTTGCTTTAATCATGTTCTTGCTGTTGAATGATGTTTTCAGAAGTTGAATGATGTTTTCATTCTTCCTGCAAACTCTGTTGACAGTTCATTTTTAACCGTTGCATGATGTACACGTCTCGATGCTTTGACAGCTAAGTACTTGTAGGTCTCATCTGGAAGCATGGCTCTCATAAGCAATCTATTTTCTAGCTGGAATCCACGATCTTGAAATTTTCCTCTATTTTGATTGTCCGACATTTGTCTATTCCAAATTCCATACACACATCCCTTGAGAACGTTTCAGCAATTTGCAGAAGGTGTTCTAGTTGCATATTAGATGCAGCATACAGCTTCACCATGTGAATGACACATTTTCCATCTGTGGTACTTGCTCTGACTTTTGTTCTCCTTCCACCCAGCTAGCCTCTGAATTGTGGTTTTTGGCATCTGAGAGGCTGTCTCTCCAAAAAGTCTTGAACACTTTGTAAGGTTGAACACTTGGGGCTAATTGAGCTTTCTTTCGAGAGTTCTCATTGTTCGGTAAAAGGTTTTCTCAGACTTATTAACCAAGCAATTGTCGGTTTGACGCTTCTTACTCAGTTTGTATCGTCTCAGGCGAGACGAAACTTACGATAGTTTCTGTTTCATTGTATCGAGGCACTCACAAGGGGAGATGTTGCGTTCTTCTCGTTACGTGTGGGTACAATGCCTTTGCGTTATCTTCTTCACTTGTTTCGTGAATTTCCTAGATCTTATCCCTTTAAGTTATTCCGCCAATTGAACAATGTCCTGCCTCAAATATTTGATTTTATTATTCAGTCGTCTTTCCCACTTCGGTATGTAAGTCGGAGTTTTCCTTGATGTTCGTCGTTCACAGGTAAAGTCTATTCCAACAGCTCTCACAATCGTCACAGCACCACAGTATACAATGAAGTGAAGTTGCTCAATAGTAAGTCAATTACTAATGTATGCTGGGAGAATCTTAGTGTTCGTTAAATCAATTATTTTCGCCAGTATTTTGGAGGTATTGACTTTAGGTATTTTTGGACGGCTGATTGGATTTGTATCTTCAAATTCTGTAACAGCAGTTCTCATTAACGTGACGAGATTATACTCCGTTCGTTCTGCTTTCGGCAAGCGATCTCTTTATATACTTCACAAACTGTTGGGCTTCTTCAATGTTTCTTTCATCACTTGCCACTTGGCTCTCTGGTTGCATCATCAAATCCTCTTCAGTAGTACTGATAGTTTTCTTTACTTCTTCCCTGATTGAATCAATTCTAGCTGTTGGTATCATGTTGTTTTTTAATATATTACGATATTTACTTGCAATATGTTATTCATTCGTATTCATATTTGGATAGATGAATGCGATTTCCCTTTACAATTTTTGTCTGTATCCCATTTGCATGGTTTCTAGGCAGGTAGCTTTGAAGTTACAGCTCATTAAATCTTCATTTATGGCTCTTGACCATTCTTAGCGCTTCTTTGATTGTTCTGTAGCAATGGTTGCCAGCTAGGGTACCGGCAAACACCAACTTCAGGGGTAGCTGAGAGGTGTTGGGGGCTACTCTCACTTCTATATTCAGCAATAGCTTCTTGAGAGACCGGCGTTTGCGGATTCAACAACCGACCATTGGCGGTCTGTTCACTGTCATGCCCAGCGCCAACTCCAGGCATGCCCTGGCGCTCCCCGGGCAGCGGCTCTTTTTCCGAGGCCTTCCGACTTCTTAGACGTCTCTCCATCATTGGTTTTCTATTCGCAGTGTCCCTCTCCTAGCATTTTAACCCTACTGCCATGTACCCTTGGGATCCACTCTGCCCCGGACCAGGTGAGGGGTGGAAGAACGTTTAAGGAAGGAACAAAGGACAGAATTACTTAGGACAGGTACCAGGGGCCTCCGAAATGGTCCACACGTTGGCTCCTGGGGGGGGGGGAGGAAGGATCATATGACTCGAAAGGGTAAATTCGGGTAAGGAGTTTGTCGCCTCTTACGACAGGGGGGATTACCCATGGTACTAAAACCCCTGGACACCACATGGGGTTTATTATTATTCTCTTTATTCACAGTTTTCCTGGTACATTAGGCGGCCATACAAACATTATGTTTTATCAAAGCATGACAACCACCACTTATTTCATATTAACAATATAACAAAATAATAAGATGAATAAGAGATCTAAAATAAACTATATACATATCAAAATAAGTTATAAACAATGAATTCATATATATGCAAAAAACTGTATACATATCAAAATTATAAACAATGAATTCAGAAACCCTCATTTCCTAGAAATTTCCTCACTAAAGAGCAAGTCCTCAGAATCACAGATTTTTGTAGATTGATAATGATGTTCTTCTTAACGGATAACCGCTCAAGTGAACACTTCAAGGTCTTCGGGATGATTCCTGTTGCTGAGAGAACTATGGGGATAGTCTCGATCTCCCGGACGTTCCATTGCTCCTTTACGATATGTGCCAGCTCCCTGTATTTCTGGATTTTACTATTATATACTTAGGTGAGATTGCTTGTTCCTACGACTGCTATATCAATAAACCATACTTTCTTCTTGTTTTTATCCAAAAATGTCATGTCAGGTCTATTGTGGTGGACTGTTCGATCTGTCAATATACTTTTTTACAACTAACAACAAATTACTTACAACTAACTTATTATTATTATATTTATTTGTAAATTTGATTTTCCCGCCCTTCTTTTCCAAACGAGTCTTTCAGAAGGTATCAGATCGCAACATGACAAGAGCAACACGGAAATGTGAAATTTGAAAAGAATGATTTGTCATCAGTTCCGTTTCTCGCGATATATGACACAATTCTTGACTGTCGAATATTAAATATTCGTCTACAAATTTGTTTCCTAAAATTTTGTTGAAGTATTAGTTTCCAAACAAGATTTTGCACCACATGCGATTAGTAATGCTTTACAAAGCATATCTGAGATCAGATAATGTATGTAGAAATATTGCGATTAATGTTAGGTAGTTCTAATGTGAAAACGTACGTTTTATTCCGGTTTCTTCTATAGATTGCACATGCGAGAATAAAGGAAGCAGAAACAGATTCTTCTGTCTTTCGACTTTCGCATTGGAGTTGCTATTGGTGACCATTTGCCTTTCCTTTCCAATAACTCATGGAGTAACAGAAATGAAAGTGAAATCTATACCTTGGTATACCCCATCAATGGCGAAATCTACTTTTGCCGCAAATAACTATTACTTCTCTTTCTTCTGTAGGTTACACTATACACGCTTCAATAAAGGAAGCGGAAAGAAGTTCCTGGCGATTTCAGCCTTCGCTTGGGGGCTGCCTGCAGTGCTCACAATAACTTGTTCCACCTTGTTCACTCAACCCAAGTGGAGGCAGACACCAGCCTGGTACACGCCATCTTTCATGGAGACAAGGACGTGTTACATTGAACCACTTTTCGACCGAGGTAAATATAAAAAATGGGGAACGATCAGTATACGGAAAATCAGCAGGTTAGGAGTCAGCAGGCAGAATGTACTAGTACGTATGTTGTTGGTTTTTTTATTTAAAATTTCAAAATTTTCAAAATTTTCTCAAAAACGACTTCAATTTTTTTTAAAAATTGGCATAGGTCCAATTTTCACAGTTAACACTGAATTTTCTAACATTTCAAACGCTTGAATTATTTCAGGCGCCTTACTGCAATTACAAAATTAAAAGATAGAGATTCTTTCAGTTCCTTTTATAAGGTCCTGTAGATTTTTTGAAAATTTTATTAGTTTTCGCGCAATATTGCATGCAATATTTGCAATTTTAAAAAATAGAAAAACAAGATTTTTTCAAAAACGGCTCCAAGTTTTTCTTTAAACTTTTGGTAGGGATAGTGCTAAATGCATTCTACAAGATGACACACACACTATATCGCTTCATTCTTTTTTTCAGAAATTTCAAAAATGTAATTTTTGTGGCATGTCTCTCACGATAATATTATTAGCGGCGATTCGTATACCTTATTTTATTGATGAGTACATGTGCTTTAAATACTGTCATATAAAGTTTTTCGAAAACTCAACAGTTTTTTGTTAAAATGAGCTCAAAATTCTGCAGTTTCAGTTACGCTCAATCAGCATTATCTAAAAAATGGCTCCATTTTTTTCCTTTTCCAACGGATTGTGCTAACTGCACTGTTTAGTATGTTTTATAGTTTATTTTAAGATATTCGCTCATTTTTTATAAAAATTACAAAAATAGAATTGTTTGAAATATCTCTCACGCCGTTAATATACAACGATTCTTATACATAATTGCATTTGTGAGTTAAATTACCTCAAATGACTTCTAAGGAAGTTTTTGTAAAACTCACTTAACACAAGTAATAGTTAATCGCCATTTTCATAAAAACGGCTTCAAATTTTTCAATAAAAGTCGTCATTTACGACGAGGGTTTACTTTTCTTTAATGATCTGAAAGTAATGTTTCGATGCTACTATTAGGAAATCGAAAGTTGAGAAAATGTTAAAAAAAAAAAAAGTTATTTTGGTGACGATAGATGGCATCAGGCAAGTGGATGGGGAAAGCCCGTAAAGCTAGTCCACACCAAACAAATTCCCGTAGAAAAAAACTTTACTACGAGAAAGTGTGTGCCATTATGTAGCACCACTAGTTTCTTCTGTGTTGAATGCGCCGGTATATTCATCCAAAATATGTATTTTGCCGCTCTTTTGTAACCTCTCTATATTATTTTTAAGTCCTACTCTGTACTCTGTAATTAAACAATGAAAATTGGTACACAAATTTAATTTAAAAGTAAAATCATTACTGCTGCAAAACTGTTTCTATACAATTAGAGACTACGATTAGAGACTATTTTTATACAATTACAGATGCGTATACTGATCGCCAAAAAGAAAAATGATGTTTACTTTAACAAAACCAAGATATAGTATAATGAATTAGTTTACAATTGCATTGTATAATTTAAAAAAAGACTTAAATGCCTGTAACAAGTAATGTACTTCTGCTTCCAGGTCAATGACCCCCCTCTCAATCGGGTTTTTGTCCAGTTTCCCTGATCCATTGAGCAAATGCTGAGATGGCCCCTTGATTTGCTTCTGGACGTAAATGTAGCTTCACTATGCACACGTTTTGTTGAGCTTTCTTTTTGCTTGTAGTGGTAGTAGAGCTTAGGGTGAGTTTCTATTTTGTTAGCAATACAGAAAAATCAAATCTGTTCGTTCGTTTACCGTTACAAATAGAATTTCTATAATTCAGCTACGAAAATATCTAGTTTTTGAAACGTTAATCTGTCGCTTTTTTAAATGTATTATTATTATTATTATTATTATTATTATTATTATTATTATTATTATTATTATTATTGTTATTGTTATTTCAAATTTCAATTGTTAATAGTTAAATTGTTGGGAAGGGATTCTGAAACTCAAGAAAACGCGCGCAGATGATTTTCTCCTCCATACGTCACATAGTTTTTTTTATTCTTTTTGACTAAATAAATAAATAAAATAAATACGGATTGCAACAATTAGCACCGTATCCCATTACCGATTTAACAAACGAGATACCCACAAATTCTTTTGAGTTCGTATTGAATTTTTTTAAGATTTCTCGTGACGAAATGCAAAGATTTCTAACTACGTAGATCCCCTCTACATACTTCATTTGTTTATCTCATCCCAAATTGCTGTCCAGGAGGATGCGAAGTTATTTACAGTTCAGGGTGCTCAGAACTCTAGCTGATATGGTATTGTATGAAGTGCTCTCGTCCTACATTAAGTGATCGCTCAAAATAAAAGATACAAAATGTGAGGGCAGGCGGACCAACTGACGTTTTGAGTGTCGTAAATTGGACCCGAGCCATTCTCTTGAGCTAACAATAAAATTCAATCAAAAAATTTGGTACCAATATTTGAAAATTTTGAAAATGTACTAGAGTCTTCATGTGAAGTACCCCTCAAATTTATAACATTGGTTGTAATTATAACCCCTCGTACCCTTTATAATTATAACAAGGGGCCACGACATCAGATAGATTGGAGAAAATCAATTTTGGTGAAAATTTTGATAATGGTTTTGCCTCTTGCGTTGCTTACAGACGGACGGATGTCAATTGATTTTTCGGTATCAACGACCCACAATACACGAATTCTGACTACACGAGTTACAGGAAGTAACTTACTATACATAGGAACAAAATATATCCACCTCTTCGTCACAATGGTCCGGCCATAGGTTTTCTGTTGAAAAATCCCCAATTTTTCCAGCAGCATTAAAATATTTTATCTATACTGGGTAAGCAGTAGCGAGAAAGTAAAACTAAATCAGTATGTGAAAAAAAAAAGAAATTTCAAAAAAATTAAATTCTCAATATACAATTACAAAAACTGCGTTGATTCACTAAAATCGAAATATGTTCATAATTCTTATATTATTTTCGAGAAAACCTTATACCAATTTCATTTATTGAAGTGAGATTTTGGTTTTCAGATAATTCTATAAAACTATAATTTTCTAATAACTTTGATGTTTCAGATATTATTGGGGTTCCTTTTATGAAATCTGGAACCGCACTGTTCTATTATGGCCCTGTGTGCTGTTTACTGATGAGTAACATAACCTGCCTTGTGCTGACTTTGAGGAAGGTGCAGTACCTCAAGCGAGGCAATTCCGTACTTCGCCGAGAGGAGGACCAGTTCGCCTCGTGTGCGGTCAAGAACCCTCCCACGGCGCATACTGGCTGTGGACAGACACCAGTGAGCGGAAACAAAAGAAGCACTACAGTCGACGCAAAAACGTAAGACATAATTGGATCAATTTCTTAAACGATAAGGAATTTAGGACAATGCAAATACTATCTCGTTTCTTTTGTTACAGAATTAAACTATACATGAAACTGGTACTTCTCTCCGGAGGTATTGAACTTCTCACTGAAGTTGTAATGTGGTTGTCTACACACAGTTCTAAGCATTTGTTGGCTATGGGATACGATGATTATTATTCTCGAGTCGATACAGACTTACCTTATCGCGCAGCGGGTTTCGTCACGGACTTCTTCCGGGCGGCGATCGTCACTTGGTTGGCCGCTCCTGAAGGGGGCTACTTGGGCCTCATCATGGGGATGCTGCGTCGAGGCAAGAGAGAGAAGAAATCAGCCGGAGCAGGCAAGGCGGGCAGAAGGAAGCACAACGTGGCGTAGAGGAGCCCCGACCAGGGCGCCTCCTGGCGAGCACGAGCACACACGCTCGCTTACCCTCTGCGCAACGGCGGTCCAAAGCTCACCTCGCCAACTACGAGTGAAAGAAGACAGAGGTTCTTAGTGCACAGTGACATACCTGACATTTAAAGCATTGATTGCCGACTATATATATATATATATATATATATATATATATATATATATATATATATATATATATATATAGGGAATAATCTCACTCGTATAAATACTAATCGTTGTACATTTCTTTCGATAGTGATCTGAGAGTGCGTTAATAATGAGAAAAGTTTCGAATTTCGCGTGTCAAGGGTACAATCAGCACGACTCTCTCTTATAGTACTCGTAACGTATATGAAATATTCAAAAATTCAGCTATCACTTGAAAAAAATAAGCAGACACAAGCGCGAAGAATACATACGCTCTTAATTTAAAAGTATTAATAAAAATTGCTTTCTTCCATTGAATTGAGTGTTCATGTTTTCTGTGTATACACGAACGTAAACGCATCAGAAATAATGTGTATTTTTGCCGTAAATAAAATTAATAGTTTATTCCAAATTACCAATTTCAGATAAAAACTTTTTATTGAAACCTTTAAAAATTGATTTTAAAATGATCAGGAAGATTTTATTACTGTCTTTCTTCCTGTCCTTGGGCTAGAATGTTTAATCTTGGCAAAATTTCAAATCCCTTTCTCAGAATTAAAACTCGTCACAGTATAGATATTCTACATCTTCCATAATTTGTAGATGTTTTTTTCTATAACGTGGGTAGATTGAACATGGTCATTTAAAATTCATTATGTTCTGTTTTAAAAATTATATCTAATTAGGTTCCTTTTGGCGATTCCCCAAAAGTCAAGTACTTTGTAAGTTTTCAATGTATTTTGTTTAAAGTCAGTGGAGGCAATGATTGTCGAGCGGGGACAATTGTTTCTAGCGCTGCGATGTCAAAACAATGAAGGACGCTAGATTTCACGACGGACGAAGCAGTATAATAGACGGCGGGCATTCATCTGGGTTCAACTTCAGGTGGCTGTGTTCAGCTGGTTTGCGTTCTTCAAGGAAGAATGTAGGCATTTTTTAATCAAACGATTCATATTTTTCTTTAATTCTAAAGATGAAGATTTACTAATGTCTAATGATTTGAAAGAAGCGGAAAGTGAGGTTTTAAAATTATTCTCTGAAAAAACGAGGGATATCTTCGAAAAGAAGTATGCATGTTTCTGCAAAAGGATAAATGACACGAAATTAAGAAAAATTTCAGAAGTATTTTAACAATAAATCAAAACATACAAGTCTTCATCGTTTTGGAGGTATTTTTCAATGGCTACGTTACGTGCCAAGGAAAATGTTGAGATCTCTAAGTAGGTACGTACGTATTTCTGTAGAGAAATTGTTGACGATACGAGTTTCAGGCTTTAATTGATTTTGTTAGTATTTTTGAAGAGACATGAAAAAGACTACCAGCCCAAAAAACTAAGACTTTTGTAAAGTTTGAATTTTACAGGTTTGTTACAGAAGCTAGTGAGATGCAATATTTACTATTGAAGGTTAGATTTTAACTTACCTATATGTATTCGATTAGATTTACCATATATCCAAATTCTCCTTCTTTCTCAGACTGTAATGATACTGGGAGTCGAGCTGGTGGGTTTGTTTACCATTATCCCGGTTGGTGGTTACTTCAATTCCTGAGGGATAAAAGTGCCACTAAACCCTGGAGGAATAAAGACACATGGGAAAAACTGTGATTAATGCCGTACGTTCATCACGTTTGAAAACAAAAGAAATTATGTTGTTATATCCTTTAAAACTGCTAGATTAAAAATTAATTACATGTTTTCTCTTATATACAATGCAATTAAATTCTCTCAAATATTTGTGATAACTACTTCTATTTAGGAAAAAATATATGAAATGATTTAAAGAACTAATATTCAGAAATAGATTGCACTGAAATAGAAACATCTAGCTTCAAATTACACGCGCAGAAAATACGCGGCTACGTGCTGGAGGGCCGTGCAAAGTAACCGGGTATTGAGGGCTAGATACAAACTAGTGGTGCTAAAACAACACGCGCAAATCTATTCTCACCGATACTTTCACGCAAAATTACGCCAAAAAGTCTCTAATTGAACGTGACTTATTTCAAATTCAATCTTTAAGGGACAGATTTCTTTAAGGGAAAATCTCTATGATTAATATTTTAGCTGTAGGAAGACGTCGAAAAAAAATTAGCAATTTTGTAAAAATCAGGGTTTGAAACGAACACGTCCTTCACACTATCCAACAACAAAATTTAAACAAAATCGATGGCGTCATTTTTTTTCAACATTTTGAAAATGTTCCAGGTCCTTCATGTAACCTACCCTCCAAAATTAAAATATCGGTTTCATATTCAAGGGGCCGCAACATGAGCCAGATCGATTGCGGAATATCAACTTTGAAGAAAATCGGCTGAACGGTTTAGCCGCTAGCGTTGTTCACAGACGGACAGACAGACGGTTTGCCGTCATTGGATTTTTCGGTATCAAGGATTCACAAAACATGAATTCTGTTTACACAACGAGTTAGAGGATTTATTTTCTAAATTTAGCAAATGGATTTATTTATTTTTTCGTTACCAGGTCTCTGTAATAAGAGTTTTCTGCCGAACATGTACCGTTTTTTCGCGCAGCATTCAGCAGCAACTTTCTCTCTTCTCCATGGCGAGAAATTAAAAGGCAATAATAGTAGTTTATGCAATTAGTTTATAATGTTAAGCTTTATTGCATGAGTACATGTTTTGAAAACGAGCGACGTTAGGAGCGAGTTTTCAAATTTGTATGAATGCAATAAAGCAAGATTATAAACGAGTTGCATACGCTATTTTTTTGTATAACAGCATTATAAATTTACAAGAGAATCAAACTTAATTCCGCGAAACAACTTTCTTCTGACGTCTCGGGTGCTTGACATCCAACGCCCTCTGGAAATCAAATTCAAGATGGCATTGTTGACATCCGTGCGAGAAAACTGTGGTCGGCTGTTCCGTCTTCTTCTACCTCCCCACGATTCTCTCGCTACTATTGGCTGAATGTGTGATGACGTCATGTCGCGTTTAATAATGGCGATGACGTCATGTAGCGTGCGATAAAATACTGGATTATGCACGATTCGGGGTATCGAAAAGGGTCGTTTATAATGATGGTATACAAAAAAACCATTTAGTGGCCCGGAGAGGACTCTTACTTACCACCAGTCGCGGCTCGTAGTCTTCTAAATGGGGAAGGCTGCAAAAGCATTGCTTTGCATGCATTCTGTTTTTAAATATAATCTCTTCCGATACAAGCAAAAGACTGATTGTGAGTCCGGACGCTAAGGTCATTAGTCCCGACAGTGTAGCTCATGGTTTCTCATCGCCAGGTGGCGGTGATCTTCCCCTGATAGCTGGCGAGATCCGGCGCCGACTATCGGTTTGCGAGGTTTTCCTTCAACCAGGTATCTCCCACCAGCGGGGCACCGCCCTAGCCGGGACAAGCTCTAGGCTGGAGTCCGGTCTCCCATGTGATAGTGTAGTGCCTGTTAATTAACGTGTATGAAAGTACGGAGGTGAAGATTGGACAAGGAAGAGGAAGAAAAGATTTGAAGGAAGGAAGAAGGCCCGTTTGCTAGGATTCTGCTCCGACATTCCCCTGGTGTTGATCGGAGAAACCACGGAAAACTACCGATCAGAGTAATCGGTCGATAGAATTCTCATCCAGACAATGGCTGAACTTGACATAACTGTACGTAGGTACAAACATTCTGCAACCGTCGGGACTCGAAACCTAGGACCTCCGGTCAGAGGGACTGGAGTGACATAAGTTAAAGCCCTGAGACATGTCTCCCTGCACACAGGAATAAAGGAGAATCGCCCCTAGCGAATATTGGGAAAACTAATTGATGCTCAATGCCATTCATTTTGTGGTTAGGCTGGAGAGCAGGCCGAATGGTTTGAGCCTCGCTACTAATAAAGACAATTTTATTATTATTATTATTATTATTATTATTATTATTATTATTATTATTATTATTATTATTATTATTATTATTATTATTATTCATTGAGCTTATTAGTAACGCTCTCTAATGATCATGACTTCAGACCCTACGTCCAGATATTGAGCTCAAAATTGCGTACTTTCAGACATGTTCAAACGATGTTTTGGTGAGCATGCGGGCGGGCGGCCGGGCGGCCGGGCAGGCGGACGGGCGGACGGGCCGGCGGACGGACGGGCGGACGGGCAGGCGGACGGGCCGGCGGACGGACGGGCGGCCGGGCAGGCGGCCGGGCAGGCGGCCGGGCCGACGGACGGACGGACGGACGGATGGACGGACGGACGGACGGGCGGACGGACAGACTGGCAGACGGAATGGTGGGCGGGCAGGCGGTCTGGCAAGGAGCAAGAGGCGGAAGAGACAGACTGGCGGGGGGGGGGGACGGACGGGCAGTTGGGCATGTATCCTACAATCTCTTCGTCCAAAGGGACAATCTCTTGCTAACGACATTGAAACGGTGACGGTAACAGACTTGCAGCTGTTGGGAAATTGTTTCTAAATCGAATTGAAAAGATTCGAATTCGAAACGAAGAGCTTCTAAATAGAATTAAAAGCAACGTATTAAATGGCGAAAATCAATGACAGACGAAACAATTCGAAATAATTTGTTTAATATGGAGATAATTTTAAGGCACGATTTTAGATCTATTGATGTCTTAAATGAAAAATTTATTCGAGGGCCAACTGAAACTATCTTCGGCTGATACGTGCTTAAATAATAATTCTTAATTAAATTCCAATCAGCTATTAGAAATTAAAAAAAAATTGTTTCAGAATCCAGTTTCCATATCTCGCAATACGAAAAAAAGGGTGACAAAATTTGTGTGATAGAAAATTTGGAGATCTTGAACCTTTGTGAAAACCCAATTTAATCGAGGCTGTCGAGACTGAGGGCCCTGCGCTGTAGATGACATTGGACCAACACTTTTGGTCAAACATATTTTTTCTCAACATTTACACCGCTCGATTCAATTATTCAACTTCGCGGTGTCATCAGCTTTGCTAGGTAAAATCTAGGTAATGACGCCACGGGCAGAAATTTAGGCACGTGCGCAGATTCGGATTTTTCGTCCAATCGCTTATCTCTCTTTGCGAGTCACTGACGCAATGGGATTTTGTGATTCCTGCCGCTGTGCAAGTTGGACAGGGTTTCGTGCTTAAATCGAAAGCAGAACATCTGTTCTGTCAATTGCAATTGAAAAAAGAAAGGGATTCTAAATGGGTTTCATTATTAAATAAGAAATGAAAACGAAAGAAATAAGCATGTGAGCTTTTCTAGCCGTCCACACTGTCCAATTCTTTTCCAGCTGCGCTCAATGGGAGCCTGTTTTTAGCTGAAGACCACATCCTCAACTCTCAGCCGAGAAGATGCAGGAAGTGCTGTGGTATCTGGCGGAAGGGACACACAAACGTTTGATCATCGCCCTCTTAGAGATTTCGTCCCTCAGTTTCAGGAAGAAACAGTCGCCATAAACAGCGGACGCGTCTCGCTTTTGTCTACGACATTCGCAGCTGTTCTTTTTGCATTCAACTCTTCGTTCTTCTATTTTTATCCTCTTCAGTACAATTGATGATTATAACAACCAACATCGCACATCAATTTCGCATATGCGATATTTGCGAGGAGGCGGATATTGGCGAACCACTCCGCTGCTGGAGGTGCTATCAAGGGAGAGGTTCGCTCAACCACCAGCGCCACTCGTCCGTCTTCGCTCTTCTCTCCGTCGAGGAGACATCTTAGTGGACAACCATTCTATTTCTCGTACTCTTATCAAAGGAGATATTCAATCGACCTCCATCGTCACTCGTCCGGATTGGCTCTCCCACAACGGGGAAGCCTTAGTGGACAACCACTATTTCTCTTGTCTTACCAAACGATAAATTCATTCGACCTGAAGCGCCACTCGTCCCCGATGCGTTCGTGTGCATTTCCCGCGCTGATTTTGGCGCTCCTGGCGGTGACGGCGGGCGCGAACAATGTGTACGATGGCATACTTATAAAGAAGTGCTGCGACGCTCACAAGATGCTCACAGCTAACGGAGAGTCGTGCCGAAGGGCGAATTGGCCACGGAACGTCTCCGCTCAGCGACCTCCATTCTTCTGGAAGAAGATCTCCCTGGAACGCAGCGAGTGGATACGGCGTTGGCTACCGCCCGGCCTCCCGATGGACAACATCAGCGGCGTGATGTTAAAAACGAATAAAATGCTTGTGTTTAAGGATATCGCTTCGGTGAACTCGTCTTCCTGGTTGAATCCACATCTCCTTGGAAAAGAGCTCCTCCCGATGAACACCGTTGCCTTTCTTGGTCAACATCTTGTCGCGCGCCCCAAACCAGGAGGGGGGTTCAGGGAGGCCGTGTACTGTGTGGATGCGGCACCGCCCCCTCTGGGCCCTTTCGCCATGCGGTTTAAGACGACGTGCAGGAAAGGGGAATGCGCGAACAGGTGCTGCCGGGACGGCCAACTCGTCGAGGGTAAGGATGGACACTGGAAGTGTGAACTGCTTTCTCCAGAATACTGGTTGCCGAATAAATCCTCCCTCGCAGATTTCGATTCAGAGTTTCCCTATGATGTCTATGATTTGTGCGAGCGCCCCCGACAGTTGCCCTTTGAGGACACGTATGATCAGTGGACTCGCCACTACGGAGGTATCCATTTCTTCCAGTTCACCACCTGGACGACTTGCTTTGACTACTACCGCACCGATAACGGCACCTTAAGCGAAGGATTTTTCTACTGCGAATTCTCTCGCATCACCAGAGGCGTCTACTGGCTGTTGCGTCCGCTGTGCATTATCTCTGCGTTGCTGTTGATGGTGTCGCTGTTGTCTGTTGCATGCAACAAGAGCATGTGACGAAAGATCCACGGACGTTGCCTTGCTAGCCACGCTGCCTGCCTCCTTGCTTTTAATATCGGGCAGATTTCGTACTACATCGCACTGAGTGACCGTTTCGACGCAGAAGTGAAAGAAGCCATTCCGCCAGATCTTCAGATTGTATGCAAGAATTTTGGTGAGTATATTTATATACTCTTAACCTTCGCATATAACAGAAATTTGCGTGGTCAGGCGGAAGAGCATGCCTCATGGCCTGAGTCTCGCCACGTAAAATAAGGCATTCATTCATTCATTCGTTATTATCATAAATGTAACTTCATTTTCTGTGCACGTCTTCTAGAATTCAGTGGGAAATACAATTATTCAAATTATCGTTTCCATGTTGTCACGGCAGGAAGTAATAAGAGCCAAAATGTATTGCTTATTTATCCTTGAAAATAGATTTTATTACATGGGAGTTTTTTTGTTTTTTTTTTCTCCCTTTCAAAATTCAAAATTTAAGTGGTATATGACTTAGTGTAGGGATCACAGAATTTTGAAAATGTGCACACATATCACTTTTCCACATAGCACGTCATACGCAGTTTTAACTGTTTTGGACGTTAAATAAATAAATAAATATCTTGAATAACTTCAGTCAATAGCAGTCAATACTGCTCAGATATGCTTTTGAATAAGGTGATGCCAGTCTTGAGAGAGAACCGTCGTGGATCTCAGAGGAGAAAGTGATTCCCCTGGAAAACAGCGTACGCTCTCGCACAGCTCAACCAAATGGGTTAGTTGATTGTGTTTCCGGGTGCGTCAACTGCTTTGGTCATTGGTCCCGTAAGTGTAGTGCATGTATTTTCTCTCGGGAGATAGCTGTGATCTTCCCCCGCTAGATGGCGAGATCCGGTGCCGACCTACCGTCAGCTAGTGGGGCTTCCCCCTAACCTGGACTCTCCCACCAGCGGGGCACCGCCCCAGTCAGGACAAGTTCCCGACCGGTCTCCCGGAATATGTGGTAGTGTAGTGCATGTTAGTGTGTGTGTAAGGGAAGAGAATAAGACAAGACAAGGAGGATGAAGGAAAGATCGCGCGCTGTGCGTGGCCCGTTTCGGTAGCTGCTCCGGCATTCACCTGGTGTTGATCGCAGAAACCACGGAAAACTACCGAACAGAGCAGCCGGCCGCTAGAATTCTCCTCCAGATAGCGACTGAATTTGACCTAGCTGAAAAGCTAGTGTCGCCTGCCCCCGTCAAGACTCAAACCTAGGACCTCCCGGTCAGAGGCGCTGCAGTGACGGCAGTTAATGCACTAAGCTACCGCTTCCGGTAAAATGGGTTGGGAGGTACTGCCTCATACCCCTTACAGACCCCGATTTAGCAAAATATATCTATTTCTTTGATCCACTGAAAGAGACATTACGTGGGAAGAAATTCTAGGTTAACAAGGTTGTAAAACATATGTGAGAAATTGGTTCAAACACCAAGATAAAGAGTTCTTTGCAGCCGTTATATAAAAGCTGGTAACCCGTTGAGACAAGTGCATAAGTGTTGATGGAGATTTTATTAAAAAGTAGTAAAAATCATGTTCTGTAAAAATAAACTTTATATCTCGAGACCAATTTGTCTCTTTAATTATTGTGTGCTACTCGTATTTCATTGTTCATGAACGTCAGCTGCCATTCGAATTTACGCTGTTGCTGGTTCCTCGTTCTTGTGCATTTCTGCAGTTCATAACTGGAAACGCAAATCCAGCATATTATTCTCACTCTAATACGTGTCTCATCACACAGGAAGCCTGTGGGAGACGGACGGACAGACTGTGGAATGGACGGAAGGACGACGGAACGCATAAATGGACGGGAAGAGGGAGGGACAGACAGAGGAATGAATAAAGGACGGACAGAGGAAGGGACAGTGGACGTATAGACGAACACACAGATTGACAGACGTTTAAAAGCATTTCTGTTTCAGTGTATTTCCAAAATATGTATTTCTCATACAATATCTTAATAAATTTTTCACAGAATTACCTTTTTCCTTACATCCACTTCGAATATTTCCATTCCATATATTTCCATTTCAAATAAACCATTCTGTGCTCCATTGAAAATGAAAGGTGTACCATTGACTGATGTTAAGGCAACATTTTTAGGTCTCTCAATTCAGTCAAACCTTAAATGGAACGTCCATTTAAATGAATTAAGTTCATTATGCTACGCGTTCAGAATTCTTGCAAATTCAGTCAGCCTTCATACTGCTCGTTGTGTATATTTCGCAAATGTTCATTCCCGCCTGAGATATGACATAATATACTGGGGAAATACATCTTATAGCTCCCAGACATTTAGATTTGTGCGAATAATAACCAAATCCGACCCACGTGATTCTTGTAAACCTCTCTTCATTAATCTAGGAATTTTACCATTACCTTGTCTGTTGATTTACGAATCAGTGGTTTTTGTCAAAAAGACTTGCTTAAGGGCGGGAATATATTTTCAGAAAAGGCTGATGTCTATTACTATAACACTCGACGTAGAAATCATATTCATCAGGTGACAGTATCAACAGCTCATTACAAAAAATTCACATGCAATACAAGTACATTATTTTACAACACTTTGCCAGATGACATTAAACAATTAAATTCAATATAAAAGTTTAAATCCAAAGTGAAATCGTTTCTGCAGCATAACTGTTTCTATGCAATTAGAGACTGTACTGAGCATCACAAGGAAAGTAACATTAACTTTAACAGTGATATTTAATGTATTATTTACCATTGGACTGTATAATTCTAATCAATATGTAACAAGTATATATCGCAGCTTCTGGGTCAATGACCCCCATCTCAATCTGGTTTTTCGTCCAGTTTCCCTGATCCATTGAGCAAATGCTGAGATGGCCCCTTGTTTTGTTTCTGGACATAAATGTAACTTCATTTTCGTGCACGTCTTCTAGAATTCTGTGGGAAATACAATTATTCAAATTATCGTTTCCATGTTGTCGCGGCTGGAAGTATTATTCCGAATGACAACATGGATAAGAGCCGAAAATGTATTGCTTATTTATCCTTGAAAATATATTTTATTACATGGGAGTTTTTTTCCTTCAAAATTCAAGTAGTATATGACTTAGTGTAGGGATCACAGAATTTTGAAAATGTGCACACAATTCACTTTTTCCCATGGCACGTCATACGCAGTTTTAACTGTTTTTTGACATAAAAATAAATACTAAAATAAATAAAAAATAAATATTACTCCGTACTTACGTACCTGTACAAGAAGTTAACGCGATTCACAATATAAATCTCTTTTTGCCATTGCTCTAGTAAATAGTATTAACTTACAGATGATGGGATTAAACACGACACATGTATGTGTTTTTCGCTGTTTGTGAAAATGTTTCTTTTTGGAATATGTGAGTTACGATTTCCTGTGTATGGAGAAACATTTCACTAACGAGTGTGTCTTCTGTGTGCAGCTCTGTCTATGTACTTCGTGCTGACTGCTGCCTGGTTTTGGGTGACGGCCCTGTGTGCAAACATGGCGAGGGGCTTCAGGTACGAAGAAGATATTATATTCTAAACGAAATACAGTCAGTTGTTTCCACAGCACACGCTTTCCTTTTTAGTTTCTCACTACCACTTACACAGTAGAGAGAAAATTTTGTAATACTGCGCGAAAAACGGCGAATTTTCTGCAGAAAAATTCTCATTTCCGGGCCCTGGTAACGAAAAAATGGATAATTCCAGTGGATAAATTTAGAAAAAATCCTTCAAAACGTGGTGTAGCCAGTTTTGTGGGTCCTTGATACGGAAAAATAGAATGACGGTAAAACGCCTGTCCCTTGTCTGTGAACATCACTAGCGGCTAAACCGTCATCCGATTTTCTTCAAAATTGATATTCCCCAATCGATTTGGCTGTTGTTGGGTCTCCTTGATTTTGAAACATATTTTAATTTGGCGGAGTACGTGACATGAAACCCAAGGAACATTTTCAAAATTTTCAAAAAAAGGCTCCAACTTTTTTTTAAATTAAATTTTGTTGTTACACAGTGTGAAGGAGGTTTAAGAGAATGGTGCATCTCATGTTTGCTGTAACCTAGATTTTTAGAAAACTGCAAAAGTACTAACTTTTTTGGGAACCTTT
The DNA here is from genome assembly GCA_011170035.1 of Teleogryllus occipitalis. Lineage (NCBI taxonomy): Eukaryota > Metazoa > Arthropoda > Insecta > Orthoptera > Gryllidae > Teleogryllus > Teleogryllus occipitalis. The sequence goes on along the minus strand of BLKR01010529.1, from coordinate 14,497 downwards.
CTACAACTAAATTATTAAAGACAGAGATTTTCCCTTAGTAAAATTTGTTCCTAAAGATACATTTTGAAATATAATCATGTATAATTTTTCGAAAATTTGGGTACTTTTCGAGCAATTTTGCGGGAAAATAGGGCGAGAAAGTACGTGTAGTTGGGACCACTAGTTAATTTTTAATATATTATTGATGTATGATTAAATAGTTCAGTCCTATAATATATTATCATATGTTATGATTTATTATTATTATTATTATTATTATTATTATTATTATTATTATTATTATTATTATTAATAATAATATTTGTGTATCGGCCATTTCTGACCACGCTCCATGTTCTCTTCCGAGGTCCAGACATATTCTATCCTGGAGGGAGATGAACGTGTGTCATTACGGGATTCAGCTTCTTTTCGGCTGTATCCCTTAGTAAGACAAGGGTTGTTGCACCTTGAATTATGAGGCGATAGGATGATGATGATGATGATAATAATGAGAGGTCATCGTGACCTTCTGGAACCATCCCAGCAGTCGCTTGTATGACCTAGGGAAGCTACGAAATCCCCGTTCAGGATAACCGGTCCGGGAATCGAACCCGAGACTCCCGATTGGCGAAGATCGCAATTCAATGGAAACAAGGCAGTTTGAAATTCATAGAATTACTTCTTATTGTTGAGCGATAATTTTTCTCGCGGTATCATAGCCGTTTTCATTGTCGAATTTACGTTCATCAATTTGCTCCAAAATAATAAGTGCACGCGCGTCATGCACTTGATTTTGTCGTGTTTCCGGGCGCGTCAACCGCTTTGGTCATTAGTCCCGTTAGAGTAGTGCGTGTTTTTTCTCCGAAGATGGCGGTGATCTTCCCCCGCTGGATGGCAAGATCTGGCGCCAATCTACCGTCAGCTACTGGAGTTTCCCCCTAACCAGGACTCTCCCACCAGCGGGGCACCGCTCCAGCCAGGACAAGCTCTAAGCCCCCGACCGGTCTCCCGGAATATGCGGTAGTGTAGTGCATGTTAGTGTAAGTGTGTGTGTGTAAAGGGGAGAGGATAGGACAAGGAAGAGGAAGGACAGATCGCGCGCGGTCCGTGGCCCGTTTGTTAGGGTACTGCTCCGGCATTCGCCAGGTGTTGATCGAAGAAACCACGCTAGAATTCTCCTGAATTCGACACTGAATTCTCCTGAATTCGAATTCCACACTGAATTCGACCTAGCTGAAAAGCTAGTGTCGAAAATCCTGCCACCGTCAGGACTCGAACCGAGGACCTCCGGGTCAGAGGCGCTGTAGTGACATCAGTTGATGCACAGAGCTACCGCTCCGGGTTGCTTTATTATAATATTACGTAACCGATGTATGGTAAAAACCTACGTGCGATGGTAGCACCGTTGTTTTAATTTCTTTCTTCACAGGGAACGCTTTAATAAAGGGAGCAGAAAGAGATTATTTGGTCTTTCAGCACTCGCATCGACACATTCGATCATTATTGCGAGCGATTTTGTCTTCTTTCCAATCGCTCTTGGATTTTCAGAAAGAAAAGAGAACTCTGTACCTTGGTATACTACATTGCTAACAGAATAAACGTATGTTGTAAATAACTAAGACTTCTCTTTCTTATGTAGCTTGCGCATGCCACACTTGAATAATGAAAGCGGAAAGAAGTTCCTGGCGATTTCAGCAGTCGCTTGGGGGCTGCCTGCAGTGCTCACAATAACGTGTTCCGTTTTGTTTACTCAACCGAAAATGGGGAAGCACTCACCATGGTACACCCCATCGCTTATGGAGACGAGAACGTGCTTCATTGAACCACTTGTCGTGGGCAAATGTAAGTACAAGACGATTATCGTGATGGATTGATGGATTTCTTCGTGTTTCCAGGCGCGTCAACTGCTTCGGTCATTAGTCCCGTTAGTGTAGTGCATGTTTTTTCTTTCGGGAGATGGCGGTGATCTTCCCCCGCTGGATGGCGAGATCCGGCACCGACCTACCGACGGCTAGTGGGATTTCCCCCTAACCAGGACTCTCCCACCAGCACCGCCCCAGCCGCGACAAGCTCTAAGCTCCCGACCGGTCTCCCGGAATATGTGGTAGTGTGGTGCATGTTAGTGTGTGTATGTGGGTGTAAGGGGAAAGGATAGGACAAGGAAGAGGAAGGTCAGATCGCGCGCGGTCGGTGGCCCGTTTGGTAGGGTACTGCTCCGGCATTCGTCTGGTGTTGATCGGAGAAACCACGGAAAAATACCGATCAGAGCAGCCGGCCGCTAGAATTCTCCTCCAGACAGCGACTGAATTCGACCTAGCTGAAAAACTAGTGTCGAAAATCCTTCCGCCGTGGGGAGTGGGAACCTAGGACCTCCCGGTCGGAGGCGCTGCAGTGACATCAGTTGATGCACTGAGCTACCGCTCCCGGTTCGCTCGTGTAAAAAGAACGCAATGCACGCCTATGTATTGAGCGCAGTGACAGTCAATTCAATTGCGTAGGGATGGTGTTGCGACGGAGACCCCAGCAGAATAGTTGGCGCGTAAACGTAGCTCACACGCACAAATTACGAGAGAAAAAACAGGAGTAAAGGGTTTCCTTTCGTCCAGACAGGATAATACTGACAACTTCTTTAATATTCAATAATTCTTACGCTGAGGTATACTAATAGTTCTTAAATACTTGTCGTTTTCAAAACTTTCCCTTGTGTCAAAGGATTAAAAGAATATTGCAGTCACCTTTCGGCACGAACATCTACAGAAGCTCTCTCCAAATACTCAAGCAGCCTCAACACGGTGTTTCATCACCAAGATGTTAATTTACGCACTATTCTGAAGAATTCACAAGAAGTTTCGGAAATATTCTGTCGAAAAAACGTATGATGTTCATTTTTGTAATTTTAGTTCCTTCTTGAGATAAACCGCATTTTTTGAACAGTGTTGATTAAAGAGACTTGGAACTTTTACCGGATTGCTCTCTTCACTGTCGTTTTTATTCAGTATGTTATCTTGCTGGAATACTGAAGAAACTAGATGTTCGTGGTATTTCTGCGTATGGTGACGATGTAATAATATTGACGAGATCGATGACCGATGTCGAGATCGATATTTTGATCGAGACCATGTATCAACTTTCCATCAGCTCAAGGCTCATTGGCAGAAATCAGGCTTAATTATAAATGCTCTCTAAAACAAAGAACAAGATATGCTCCCGAAAAGAGTTTGAGAAGTCAAAAGTTATCCAGGATGACTTGGCAAATGAAAACTTTCTTTAAATATCTTCATTTCAATAGCTTGGAACAGTAGTTAATACTAACAATGCAATAGAGGAAGAAATAAAACGTATTGTGGCAGAAAACAAGCATTTTTTGCATATAAAACTCTCTTCTGACAGTAAATTCCTATCACTACATTCAAAATTGAAACTACTATACCAATAGTGATTTATGAGTGCAAAACATGGGTACTGAAGCAACAGAGTCTACAAAAATTAAGTATATTTGAAAGAAAGATCTTGAGGAAAATCTATGACCCTACGACACTTGGTGATAATATTGGAGATTGAAAACAAATGATGAATTGGGAGTTCAGATCAAAAGAAAAAATATATTTAGAGAACTAAAGTCTAGGAGAATAGCATTCGGACATTAGAAAGGATGGACCCAGATAGACTCACTAAGAAAATAACGGAGCGACGAGGTGTAAAGGCAGGTCAAACACAAAATGGAAAGATGACGTTGTGGAAGGCCTACGTAGAATGAAAATGAAGAGTAGGAAGAACATGGTTCAAGGCAGGAAGGAGTGGCAAAAGATTATTAAGCAGGGCAAGACCCCCCTCGCGTCTTGCGCCAACATAAGAAAATTTTTATCTAGCAGGAGACGCGAAGCACCAATTGTGAAGAAATATTCTTTCACCTTAATCGCATAGGTATGTGCATGTTTGAAGGATTCCGTTCCATCGATTCCGTTGTAACCATCTTACTGACTCGCCTAGGTTTCAGCTGTTTGTGCAATTTCACCTTTTCATACAGTCTACTCCTTCGTTATCCATTACTCATTCGTTATCCCATGTTAATCTCTCGCTTTTTTAAATTTATTATTATTATTATTATTATTATTATTATTATTATTATTATTATTATTATTATTATTATTATTATTATTATTATTATTATTATTCATCTTTCAACTATTAATAGTTAAATTGTTGGAAGGGACTCTGAAACTCAAGAAAGCGTGCGCAGATGATTTTCTCCCCCATACGTCACATACAGTTTTTGACTAAATAAATAAATAAATTGCACTACCCTAAAAAAATATGTCTGCAAAGGATAAAAATATCGGACACGAGCCATAACAAGAAACACTTTTCATACCATGCACCCACAAACACATTCACATGCATTAAGCATACGGTAAAGCGGATTAAAAATGTGACAACATTGGATGGATATCAAAAAATTAATCATTATCTATGTACAACAATTATAGATACAGCGATGTTTCAACAAGACTGAATGAAGTTTATAGTTCATATATTATTTTAGAAAAAATATTTATACCCATATCATTTATTGAATTAGGATTTTGATTTTCCGGTAATTCTAACATTTTTCTACTCATATTTTTTCCATTCAGATACATCTATTACTGACGCTCCTTTTATGAAATCTGGAACCGCACTGTTCTATTATGGCCCTGTGAGCTGCCTAGTGGTTTCTAACATTATATGCCTCGTACTGACTTTGAGGAAGGTGCAGCACCTCAAGCGAGGCAACTCTGTACTTCGCCGAGAGGAGGACCAGATCCCCCTGCTTCAAAGACACACAGAGGGAAACAACCCTCCCACTGAACAAACTGCGACGGGCAGTGGACAGACACCGCAGGGCAGAAACAGAAGAGGCAGTACAGTGGACGCTAAAGCGTAAGACAACATTTGGTCTTTCTCTATAAAACACTATTTTATTTTATTTTTTATTTATTTTACGTCAAAAAACAGTTAAAACTGCGTATGACACTAAGAATAGTAGTAAACTACAAATATTATTTCCTCTCTTTTGTTACAGAATGAAACTATATATTAAACTGGTACTTCTTTCCGGGGGGATTGAACTACTCACTGAGGTTATATTGTGGTTAACTACACACAACAATATCAGAGATATTTTTGAAATGTACACCGTGTATGATGTTTCCCGAAAGGATAGGGACTTGGCCTATCGCGCAGCGGGTTACGTCATGGACTTCTTCCGGGCAGTGATCGTCACTTGGTTGGCCGCTCCTGAAGGGGGCTACTTGGGCCTCATCATGGGGATGCTGCGTCGAGACAAGAGACAGAAGAAATCAGCCGGAGCAGGCAACGCGGGCAGAAGGAAGCACAACGTTGCGTAGAGGAGCCCCGACCAGGGCGCCTCCTGGCGAGCACGAGCGCACACGCTCGCTTACCCTCTGCGCAACGGCGGTCCAAAGCTCATTTCACCAACGCCTACGAGTGAAAGAGGACTAGTCCCAAACCCGTTGCGAGAAGGACAACATTAGAAATTCAAAGCATCGGTTTCAGTCACCACCTTAAGATTACTCAGGTCTTATTCCTCTCAAGCATCCTGTCCTTCTACTAGAGGATTTAATCTTGGTTAAACTTCATATCTCTTTCGAATAATTTAAACTGGCCACTGCAAAGATCTTCCACATCAAAAATTTGTATTTCGTTTCATTTTTTTATAATAAAATGTGTAGATTTTTCCATATCCATTAAAATTGCAAATAATCTGCTGAAAATTTTAAATTTCTTTATTAGAGCTTCCTTTCTAGACGATCCTCAAAATCACTGGCGCTTACGCAGTAGAAAGAAATTTATGTAATCCTGCGCGAAAAAAAATGGTAAATTTTCGGCAGAAAAAGTCATTACTAATGAGCTGTGGTAACAAAAAAGTGGACAAATCCACTTAGTAAATTTAGAAGAAAAAAAATACTCTAACACGTGATGTAGCCAGAATCCACGTTTTGAATCCACGTCTTGATACCGAAAAATCGAATGACAACAAAACGTCTGTCTGTACAGAACGCTAGCGCATAAAGCGTTCAGCCGATTTTCTCCAACACCGAATTCCCCAATCATTCTACCTGATGTCCCTTCAATTTGAAACTGATATTTTATTTTTGGAAGTACTTTACAGGAAGCCCCTGTGACATTTTCAAACAAATGGCTCCGACATTTTTGATTAAATTTTGTTGTTGGATAGTGTGAAAGACGTTTAAGAAAATGATGCAGGTTTAATGTACGTTGAAAACTCTGATTTTTCGAAAATTGCATTGCAAGTTCAGAACTTTTTCCGAGTCTTCTTACAACTAAAAAATTAAAGATAGAGATTTGTTTCCTTAATGAAATCTGTTCCTTAAAGATAAATTTTTAAATAAGATCACGTACAAGTTTTTAAAATTTGAGTATTTTTTACCTAAAAATATGTGCTGTTTTAGCAACATTAGTTGAACTAGTTATGATTCAGTATGTCAGGTAATTTCTCGTACTGGGTAGTTTTCTAATTTCTTTGGTCTGAGCTAAGTTTTCGGGTTTGCTTCTACGAGTGTTCTCAAACAGCAAAATGTTTTTTCCGAACTTTTATTTGAACTTGAGCAAGTGTGGTTTCGCCCTCGGTTTGGTTATCCCCCCCCCCCCCACTTACACCGCCAATTCACATCAGTAGTGTGTGAGCTTTGCATTCCTCTTCATTCAGCTAATTGTACTTGAGACTGAGAATGCAAACACTGCTGAATTTGAGCCTGCGTATAAGGACACAGGTACACGTAGTTTCATGCCATTTCGTGATAAAAGTCAGTTTTAAGGGAAAATGTGAGTATAACGTAAACTATATGATGAAGTTACTGTGATATACAGTATCTTTGGCTTATATCTAAAGACAAATCTTTTTTTCTAGTCTTAAATTTTTTATTACCAAACCTTTTTTATAAGAATAACAATATTTATGGATGCTTTTTCATCCTATCTTCAGGTTCTATATTGCAACAAAAAACGTAAATAAACGACCTTCTCTGTCGCAAGAAATCGATCATAATCGCGCATTTTACGTCACAAATGTTGACGTATTAGATTTTACAGCACGAAGGGTTCTGTGATTCAGCCAATTTTCGGATAAAAATATAAGAACAGGCGTTTATTTAGCTCATATCACCTAAGTGAATGTGTTATTGTATTAAGTGCTCCGTTGTTGACATATTAGAGAGTTTTTGCTAGACGGGAAATCCCTTGTCGTATTACGTTAACATTATCGTCAAAAGGAAATAAGGTATCTTCAGAAAAAGTAGTTTTTGCATGTCGTACAATTGAAAACGTACGTTAAAACTAGGAATTCATTGGAACTGAATACCTGTAACAGGATATATTTATTTATCTACTATCTACTCTTTTCCGTGTATCTCTAAATCAATTTTTGCTTTTATTAGCATTACAAGATAGTAAAACGTACAATACCTACATGAAATCTCATTGTATCATACGGATATGTAATACATACCTATCTCCAAAGAAAGATGTAGCATCCTAGTTAACCCCGCTATTTTACTATAACATTTAAATTGTTTATATTTTGAATGGGAAATAATTGGCAATTATAGCTCCCTTTATTTATTTTTTGGGGTACCAGTATTATAAATGACATTTTCTGTTGCAAGAAATCGTTCATAAAAGGGCATTTTACGGCACAAATGATGACGTATTAGCATTTTACGACACGAATGATTGCATCACACAGTCAGCCAATCGTAGCGAGAGAATCGGGGGGAGGTAGAGGGAAACGGAACAGCCGACCACCGTTTTCTCGTACAGATGTCAAATACTCAAGACGTCAAAAGAAAGTTGTTCCGCAAAATAAATTTGATTTTCTTAAAAGTTATTATGTAATTAAAATTATGTAATTATGTAATTTATTAAAAGTAATTCTGTTATGTAAAAAATGCGTATTCTAACGTACCTCGTTTTCAAAACAGGTACTCATGCATTTTCTGTAAAGATGAGCTCAATGTTCTGCATTTTTTTAAACGCTCGAACGTCATTTTCTCAAAAACAGCTCCAATTCTTTCAACTTTTTTGAACGGATAGTGCAAAATGAAATAAAAACATAACATCAACGCCCGGTATGTATTTGACGTATTCTTTTGTTGTTGTTTCTCCCCTTTAATCCTCTTTCTCCCCTTCCTCCGCCCGTCCACTTCTATCCCTATCTCTTTTCTTTCACTCCCTTCACATTTTAGCACCTTCCAAACTTGCTATTCCATTTTACCCCGTTTATCATCTTCCATATCCTATCATGTACCAATAGAGTTAACATTTCATTGTAATTGTAGTATGTTTTATTAATTTTCTAGAAAATAAGTCATAAGTCTTAAGTAGACATCGGATGTTTAGGCACTAAAAAATCGTCTTTTAGGCGCCTAAAAAGGCGCTAAAAAAGTAGAGAATAGGGAGAAAAAAGGCACTGTCATAAGAGTCATACACAATAAAATGGAAAAATTGTATTTTTTGTCTATATTATTTTGTAAACTTAAATGCACAAAACCAGTTCGTATATTTTAATGTAAAACTAGATTTACACATTTACAACTCTAGTACATTTTATTCTTAATAGTTTCCATTAACCAGTAATATTTACATATTACCTGTAATTTATCAAGGATCACAATTTCAAATTTGCGACGACTGGGAGACAAAATCAGTTTGAATGCGGAGAAGGATATCTGAACGATGTGACTGGCATATATTTTAGCAATCCAACACTAGCACCACTGAAACCTTCGGGGCATTTATATTTATTTCCACTTAAAATTTCGGTTCCCTTGGTGTATCGTCCATGTTCTCAGATCATGGCTGGTATTTATGAATTAGGGACATGGAGAAATATCAGTTGGTATACTTTCGGGAATTCCCTCGTAATTTTAAATTTCAAGACGTGAATTGAAGATTTCGTAATGAATGGTCACGTTGGACCATCGCCTATTTTCCGATATCTTAGCATTGTATATAAATATAATAAATAAAAGGCAAAAAAGTCCTAAAAAGGTATTTATGCAAAAAATAGGCATTTATGCTAAAAAAAGCAAAAATAAACATTATAAATCTTCGTCATATGTCATCATTTGTCATGATTCGTGGACATATATTATCAGCCTTTGAATAAGTTCTCTAGAAAAAAATAGGTATTTCCCTAAACATCCGATGTCTCGTCATAAGTAACTAAGACGTTCAATGGCTCAGAAATGCAGTTCGCCCCCTCGTGTTTGGACTGCGCACGCCTGTGGGCGTTAACGAAGAAGACCTCTTCCAAGATGTTTTGGTTCCTTTTCCTTATCATGTTTCGGTACTCGCTCGCCACATTCAGAAGCGCAAACAGGATCTTGTGGTCGCGCCCGGAACTAGTGACTGGTGATGAGGCGTGTACGTAAGTCCAGAAATAAATATACACAGAAGCATTAAGAATAAACATGAAGCTCATCCATATTGTATCCAGAACATAAATTAAAGCTTGTCCAAATCCTTACAAAATAATTTTCTTTCAATTCCTCCCGACAAGAACTCCCCAATAATTAACAAATTGTCCGTGATATCGATGTACGAATATGCTGCTTGAATTTGAGTAACGGTTACACAGTGTTTCATCACTTCAAACCGACTCTTTTACACGCAACATTTTGATAAATACACGTGCATGAGAAATCTTAACACTCAGTTTCCCTCACAAGCGAGACTTGTACCAACATAATTGCCAAACTACTTGCACACAAAATGAAGATCAAGCGGAATGACTTCTTTTCCTTCTTCGTCCAAACGGTCGCTGATTGCGAATTAGTACCCAATCTGCCCTATATCGAAACCAAGCAGGCATGCAGCGTGGCTAGCAAGGCAACGACCGTGGAGTTTTCGACGCTTGCTCTTGTCGCTTGCTACGGATAGGAGCGACACCGTCAGCAGCAGAGCAGAGAAAATGCAAAGCGGCCGGAGAAGCCATTAGACGCCTCTCGTGATACGCGAGTACTGGCAGTAGAATGCTCCTTCCTCTAATGCCTCATTCACAATGCAAACTTAAACGTAACGTAAGCCGTAAACTTATACAGTAAACTTTTCACGTATAAACGAGCATTCACAATGGCAAACGTAAGCTGGAGCGTAGGTTTTGCCTGATCCAATCAGAATTCAACATATTGATCGATTCGTTTCTAGCATTTTTTTTTTCGACTCTCCTATCGATTTCGCCTTTTGCATTTGCGAGCAGCTGTTGCCCCCCTATCTATTGAGGTTATATGCGAGCAGTGAGCTTTAAATTGTGTACCGCAAACTCCACAGACTTCTCTGCTCTACCTTTCGACTATACACACCAATACACACGCATAAACAAAAATCGATCTGGAGTCGACCTTCCTTCTCGCGGATTTTGTTGTGCATTTGTTTTTTTCATGCTGATCTGTGATTGGTCTTCGGTAGAATTTCGACGTAAACTTAAACGTAGAAGCTTGGAGCTTGCGAGCTCTTAAGTTTACGTCTCACGTCCACGTTTACGTCAAGGCATTGTGAATGATCTCGCTTTATAACCCATTTCTAGGTTTTGCGGCTACGTTACGGTTACGTTTAAGTTTGCATTGTGAATGAGGCCTAAGCTACCGAAGCTGTTGCGGTGAATGTCGAAGCACGTGATCCAGGAGGAGAATTGGAATTGGTGCCCACTACCGATATGTTGGGCCCACTCTGCGAAACGTTCCTCAAAGTGCAGCAATGCTCATAGGTCTCAATATAAGGAAACTCCGCGTCAAAAGACGCATTGGGTGTCCAGTAGCCTCGCTTATCCCGTGTGAACTCCCAATTCCCAGAATTACTCCGCAGCGAATACCCATATTTAGAGCACTTTCTCGCGCATTCCTCTTTACTGCACTCTGTTTGAAAGCGCGCGGCGAAGTGGGGGTGCAGCGCCCACACAAGAGCCAGCCTCCCTGAACCCGCCTCCGGGCTTGGGCCTCGTGATTCTACTTCCTCTAAGGAACGTGATTCAATTCCACCAGAGGTCCTTGTTCCGAAGAAGAGCTGGATTCCAAAAGAAAGACCCGTTTACGGGCGAGGCAGTAGTATTTGTAACACGTTGTGAGGTTAAAAGAATAGAATAGAATATTTATTTTTATTTTGCTACTTAGGAATACATAGAATACTTCCGGTGGTAGCGTTTTCTAAGGAATTCCTAAAAATACACAAAACAAACATCAAACAGTATTAAAATATTTACATGTTACCAAATACAATTTTACAAAATTAATCTATTAACCATATTTACTTTGTCTAATTTTACAATTTTTGACATTCTGAGGGAAAGTCTCCAGCATTGCTGCAGGTAATTTGTTCCAATTTTGTCTCGTTCGGTTTACAAATGAGAATTTACCTACATCTGTTCTCTGTTTTCTTTGCCGAACTTTGAAACCATGATCCTTCCGCGCGACTTAAGTTGGTTTTGATAGTCTTAATTGTACTTCACCCCACGGATGATCCCCTCTTATATTGATTTGAATAATGCACAAATTCTCGCTGCGTTTTTCCAAAGGTTCCCACGATATAAATTCAGAATTTGAACGTCCTCTTCTAACAAATTTTGCGGCATATTTTTGTACTTTCTCGAGAGATTTTATTTGCCCTAAACGATAAGGGTCCCAACATATGGAGCCAAATTCTAATATCGGACGTACTAGAGACGTGTACCCTAATTCCTTTGATTTTCCACTTCCTTTTCTAAGTATTCTAATTACAAAGTGTAATGCCTTCCACGCCTTTTTCACTACATAATTTACGTGTTCTGTCCAACTCGGGACCGGTAGCGGTAGCTCAGTGCATCAACTGATGTCACTGCAGCGCCTCTAACCGGTAGGTCCTAGGTTCGAGTCCTGACGGCGGCAGGATTTTCGACACTAGCTTTTCAGCTAGGTCGAATTCAGCTGCTGTCTGGAGGAGAATTCTAGCGGCCGGCTGCTCTGATCGGTAGTTTTCCGTGGTTTCTCCGATCAACACCAGGCGAATGCCGGAGCAGTACCCTACCAAACGGGCCACGGACCGCGCGCGATCTGTCCTTCCTCTTCCTTGTCATATCCTCTCCCCTTACACACACACTTACACTAACATGCACTACACTACCACATATTTCGGGAGACCGGTCGGGAGCTTAGAGCTTGTCCCGGCTGGGGCGGTGCCCCGCTGGTGGGAGAGTCCTGGTTAGGGGAATCCCACTAGCCGACGGTAGGTCGGTGCCGGATCTCGCCATCCAGCGGAGGAAGATCTCCGCCATCTCCCGATAAAAAACATGCACTACACTAACGGGACTAATGACCATAGCAGTTGACGCGCCCGGAAACATGAATAAATCAATCAATCCAACTCAGATCCTCGTTTAGTACAATTCCCAAATATTTACAGCATTTAGCCCTCGGAATATCCTGATTTCCTAATTTATATTTGATATCGTCTGTCTTTCTACAACGCGCGAATGCCTCCAACCTCCTTAAGCTGTGCACTATGCTGATGTTGCCAATCGGGAGACCGGGCGGCAGCAAACGGCGCCGTTTGGAGGAGGACGGAAGACGTACTTGCTTTGAATGGAGGGCACTCGAGGCCAAAGAGCTTCTATGCAATATTTTCCATCAGCTGAGAGCATGTCTTAAGCGCTTCAGCACTTATTGAACATAACCCCTTTATCTTCTCGCGTGTCTATCGAGCTGGCCGATAGGAGCACCAATTGCACTATGAAAAGTACACGTGCACACGTTGTTGAGAAAGAGAACGGAGCAGCAAAGGCACTCCGAATTGGAGCAACATCGCCTCTCATTTGTGTTCTGCGTCCTCTTTCTTACTGGTGAACAATGCGCTTTACAGAGTTCTCGAAGAACAAAAATGTGACGCCAGATCTCAATTTAATTTGTGTGTGCGTTGAACAACTGCGGAGTTCTTCCTGACCCAAACAACTCAGCTCAACGAGTCCTCCGCTACAAGCGGAGGAGAAGAATCAATCAATTTAATTAGAAATAAGTTATCTTCAAGTTTTCTGGGTGTAGAGAACCGCTGCAGAAATCTACCTAACTGAGGGATGGGCGAACGACATGGCTAAACTCAAAGCGTGCGTGTTGATGCTGCGAGAGAGTATTCGCGTCCTGGGTTGCGGTTCTTAGTTGAACTCAAAGCGCTTTCCGCTGAGACTGCAAGAGTGCAATCGCAGTCTGAATAGCGAGTCTGTGGTTCAGCGATGCGAAGAAGGAAATCCACACCTTCCTGCTCGCAAGCCAATCTTCAGGATGTGGCAAAGGATTTAGGATGAAACAATCATTACTTTTAAATTTAAAATAAGCAATCTGGTAGAAACAGAAGTAATTACTGTAGCTTAAATAATTAAATCTTAAAAAATACACTGCGTTTCTGATAAACAATTTTTCACAACTGTATCCTGAGGTTTTATACACTTCTTTAGAGTAAAGACGTAAAATAAAAGGAAACTGGTTCTGCTACAACAGCGTATACTTTCTTGCTTTATTTGTAACACGTGTAATTCTTAAAAATTCTCTGAGTTTAGGTAAAAGCTGACATTTTTAAAAGCGTACTTCGCACTATCGGAGAAAGAAATTGGAGTCCTTTTGAGAAAATATTGTTTTTACTTTCTGGCTACGGAGTAGAGTTGTTTAATGTTGTAATATTCTTTAATGTTGCAATGTTGCAGAAAAACTGCGATTTTTTGGCAGAAAAACTCTTATTACAGGGTTCTGATAACGAAAAAGTGGATAAATGCAGTTGATAAATTTAGAAAAAAATTATCTAACACGTGCTGTAGCCAAATTCCATGTTTTTCAGGTCCTCGATACTGAAAAATTAAATAACGGCAAAACGTCTGTCCGTCAGTCTGTCTGTGAACATCACTAGCGGCTAAACCGTTCAGCCGATTTTCTCCAAAATTGTCATTCCCCAATCGATCTGGCTGAAGTCGTAGTGCCTTGAATTTGAAACCAATATTTTAATTTAGGGGGAGGGGAGTACTTTACCTGACGCTCGTGGGGCATTTTCCAAATTTAAAAAAAAGGTACCATCGTTCTTTATTAAATTTGAGAAGGACGTTTAAGAGAATGGTGCAAGTCTCATGTTCGTTGAAAACGCTGACATTTCGACAATTGCAAAACTTCAGAATTGTTTCGGAGTGTTTTTCCAACTACAATATTAAAAAATAGCTGAAGTCCCCCACGTTGCCAGGTTATCACAAACATGTATTAGGTAGGAATAGGTATTCCATTTATTCCCGCCCTGCCGCGGAGCTTACTTGTATCTATTCTATTTTTATCCCCTCTCGTCTTACCCAAGCGCATCTCTCTCTCTCTCTCTCTCTCTCTCTCTCTCTCTCTCCTCTCTTTCGCTCTCGCACTCTCTCTCTCTTCTCTCCCTCGCACTCTCTCTCCTTCTCTCTCTCGCTCTCGCACTCTCTCTCTTCTCTCCCTCGCACTCT
>BLKR01010528.1:0-53545 GCA_011170035.1 Teleogryllus occipitalis | reverse complement strand
AATACAGAAAGAGAGAGAAATAGAAGGGTGAAAAAGGTTTAGAGGAGGGAGGGGCAGAGATGGAGTAAAGAAAAATCTTGTTTATAATTTACTTTTTTGATCATATATTCAAAATAAATTTAATAGCAAAAAAGGTATTTTGTATACACTGCAAACAATCAATAATCGATAATACCAATATCAGGTTGAGAAATTGAAATAGGAATTAAATTGTCAAACAAATTGATGAAATATTTGGGGTTATCTACAGCAGCTAGAGCTCCATGAAAACAGTAATGAATGGCTTGAATAACATGGAACTTGTTTCAAGTAATGACATAAGAAATTACAATTACAAGAATTACTTTTTATTGACAATAATACACATTAAAATGCATTCTTTGCACTTGAACATTGTCTCCATTTCTTCGTGTCAAATATTTGGATTTGACAGAGAAGAACATTTCAAGGACTGTCAAATCAGGCTAACTGGGATTTCAATACAGAGAAATTTGATTCTCACATAACACTTGGTAAGAAAAGATCTCACGGTGAAAAATCTATTTAGTGATAAATTATTTACTATTTTAGTTATAGGAAGAGGAAATAATATAATTCTTGTTCTGCAGTCCTAATTTCCAGAATTTGTGTGTGTCTTACGAGATACATTGCCAAGTTCCCCTAATAATGAGTACTAGCTGAACCTGTGCAAAAATTTTGCACACTAGAACTCTTTTGCATGTTTTCATGGCCAATGACATTAGACTTCACTTGAGGTTCAATTTATTGACCCACAAATGATTTCGCGAACTCTCCCACCTTGTTAAGTATTTGCTCAAGATGACATATTAAATAGTAGTCATAAGTTTCTGTGGCCAGCTCGCCAAACATAGAACTGCCAGGAGGTCCTAGGTTTGAGTCCTATCGGAGGCAGGATTTTCGACACTAGCTTTTCAGTGAGGTCGAATTCAGTCACTGTCTGGAGGAGAATTCTAGCAGACAGCTGCTCTGATTGGTAGTTTTTCGTGGTTTCTCCAAACAACATCAGGTGAATGCCAGAGCAGTACCCTACCAAACGGGCCACAGACCGTGTGCGATCTGTCCTTCCTCTTCCACTTCCTTGTCCTATCCTCTCCCCTTACACACACACTTACACTAACATGCACTACACTATCACACATTTCGGGAGACCAGTCGGGAGCTTAGAGCTTGTCCTGGCTGCGGCAGTGCCCCGCTGGTGGGAGAGTCTTGGTTTGGGGGGAAACCCCACTAGCCGACAGTAGGTCAGTGCCGGATCTCGCCATCCAGCGGAGAAAGATCACTGCCATCTCCCGAGAAAAAACATGCACTACACTAACGGGACTAATGACCAGAGCAGTTGACGCGCCCAGAAACACGAAAAAATCAATCAATAGAACTGTCAGGTGGTTTAAGAGCTTATATGCCCTAATGTATATCTCAGAAAATACAGGTCTTTAATTTTTGAAAATTCAAAAGTTTCAAAGAAACTGATCATTGTGGAGTGTATTAAAGTATATTGTATAAAGCTTTAACCAAAAGTACTTCTCAAAGTGAAAAAAATGCATATCAAATTGAGGAGCTGCAGCAACACCTATACTGACTGGGGAATATTCATTTTGCTGGAAAACTTGTGTATGGTTTAGATGCTTCTGATTAGCACTTATAAACAATTGTTATAGCTCAAAAAACTACCTGAGAGACGAACCTACCAGGAGCCTAGATCAGAGGTGCACAAGCGCCCCATTTCAGCCCCTTCGTGGGGCGCTGGGCAGCCTGCGCCTCGTGGCGCCCCACGAGAACCAGGAAAGTTGGCATAATCCCCGACGGCCGGGCTGTCCCTTCTCTTTCCTACTCTTTACATTTTTCTTTCAGTAGTTGGGAATCGTAGCAACTGCACAGGTATTGCTGGGTTATTGTTTGGTTCCACTTATATCTGTGAGCAATTTTTCTCCTGTATGAACTTACAAAAAACCAAGTCCAGACGCCGAACGACACTCTCACATCAGCTGTCGACAATGCGAGTGGCAGTGGCACGAACACTCTCGCCAAATATTGATTCTATCATTTCTTTAAAAAGATGTGGAACTTAATTCGATTTTTGTTTAATAAAAACAATATGTTTGAGTTTCTCAAAATACCTTGTTCTCTTTATTATGATCTCAAATTGTGTTTTTATTTTCTTCCTTATATACATTGTAGCGGCACAGACCACCACGAGGTATTTCGGCAATAATCCCTTTCAGCCACAGGAAGTCAAACAAAGGGACGGAAATGCCCAACGGCTTGTCATACCCACGCCAAGGAAAAACCCTTGACGTCATGGGAAGGGCGCGTCTCAACTTGTGAAAGGGCGCGAAGGCCTACGTCACAGGGCGGTTAATAGACTAGGCAGATGGCGCTACTTGACGGTTCTACGCCAAGATGAGACAAGTCACGTGACGTACAACCCGATGCGTGATTGGCGGAGAGCCACCGCGTCATCATGACGGGAGAGGGAATGGCGCGTACCATAAAAAGGGAGATACGAGCTTACTGAGCCTTCTTATTTGAAAATTCTTCGGTGAGCGATCTTCTGATCTTCCTAAGTGCGTCGGAACTTTATCGCTTCTGGATTCGGCTCCTCTTGAGTATCGCGCCGCTGTATGGCTGCCGGGTGCCGCGATCAGTTTTTCGCGCTGAGGCGTTAGCCGCCGGACGTGAACTGGTACAAGCGTGGACGTTACCGCGTGTACGCCCCACATGTGCGGGCACCACCCGAAGGAACGGAAGACGGAAGGCGCCTTCCCTGAGGAATCGATCTCGCCACGCCGCCACTTCAGCGAGTTGCGAGGGAGATCCTGCGTCGACTGGAGCTGACTGAGCCTCGCTGCCCGGAAATCAACACCTACCAGCACGGAGCATTCGGGTGAGATCGCCAAATGGGGCAACCGCCCACGAACATTTAAACCAAAAGGTGGAGAGAAAGACGGTTAAGAGAGAGAGGGGAATAGATAGTCAGAGCGCAGTAGGCGACAATTGTAATTTAGTACTGTTATGATGTATGGGGCATAATTATCTTGGGTGGGTATTAGTAACATTAAAGCAATATTTTGTTATATTATCAGCTCGTTCAATGATAGAAAACCAGAATCCAGTCTCCCGAATCCTCTGCCAGATTCTATAAGTGGCTACGCAGGTGAGTTCTCACTACCGCTGGCAGCCGGGCAAGCAGCCAGCCCACGTTGGACGGGGCAGAAGCTCACAACATAAAATTACCAGCATTTAGAAAAGTATGGTCAAGTGTATTACAACCAGAATTAAATTTATGAAGTGCGTATAATTATTAACAATAATAGATCCTTATACATTCTGTTCTTGTTATTTAAATTACAAATATTTTCAAAATCAGTTGCAACTCTAAAGATTGAACATGAAATTTGTGGGAGTTGTTGAACAATTTAACCTGAAATAATAGTATACAAAATGAAACCTTCCCTCTCCAGAAACAACAGCTGTTATATAAAGTCTTTAGTTGTCAAATTCAACATGATTCAACAAATTTCCGACTTAAGAGCCAGAGGGCTTTCCTCCCACTGAGGGCTCAGGCAGCGGTCACTTGCCCCAAAAGTGAAAGTCAGAAGAAGCTGGTGGGGCACAGAAGGGTTGCCACCGCCATCGTGGGGCACGTCGCTGGGGCCCTTGTGAAAGCCTGACCTAGATGATGCTCATCTCCATATCTGTCATCTACAAGTCATGTGACTACCCTGTGGCAGAAACAGAGGGCATGGGGAACATGCTCCCTCAAGCCAACAAGGCTTTGTAATTAAAATCAATATATTCAAAATACATATCATATATAGATATCATCACATCCAAAACAGAATTTCCATTATGAATATACTTGTACACTTTTTTTTTTTTTGCAAGCTAACAATTAAAAAAATATTTCAAAGATGTTAATAGGGAGTCTGAACTGAAATTCCCCCCTTCCCCCATTACTATCAGTAAATGCCCCCTTGATTTAGCGGCTTATCCAAGAGTCCATTTCTCTGCCTGGCGCCCAGTTCGCACATAGCTTCGCCACCCCTAGCACCAGCCTCCAAAGACCCTTCCTTCCCACCCTCACACCAAATGTCGGGCGTAGGCACCCTGACGCAACCTAGTTGTTATCTAACACGCGACCTGCCCAGGGTAGAAGTGAAGATTTTGCTGCTCGCCAAAGAACACAGCATAGTACGGGCCGGGCACTTCAAAATTCCTGTTTTTGAGAATAAATTATTAATATTTAGAGCTAAAATATTTGAGATTGAAGAAGTTGAGTTGTAGTAGTTAGTCATGGTTGTGGACCATGATCTTCACGTTAAGATCATTTCTTGGTCACTCTATTGAGCTGTATGTTCTCATGAAACGTACAGAAAAATCATGCTTTCTATCAATACATAAACTAGCTTAGCATGATGCCTCTGGTAAATATTTTCATGATAAAAAAGTTCTATGTGCTTTGCAAGTTCATTATAAAAATATATTAAAATAAAACTCCATATTATGGTTGCCTCATTTGTCCATTTTGGAGCATAGAGTTACATGAAAAAGTTTTGATTAAAGTATTTGTGAAAATTTTTGTTTCTTTTTGAAACTGGTTATAACTGTATAGTCATTTGTTTTAATTATCATAGAATCATTATCAAGATTCATGTAAATGATGGAAAAAGAGTAGTAATTCAAAACATTTCTCAAATGTATCCAAAGGTGTATTGAAACCATCAGAAACCCAGTTTCTAGAATTCTTGCAGAATATCCTTGAGAGAACCACCTAAGAATTGTGCTAATTGATTTGTCTAGTCAAAAGGAATTGAGTGCGCTATTGACTACTTCTGTAGGTGCCTACGTCATCCAAAACATGTTGTAGTTGCTAAAAAATAAAATACAAACCTTTTTAGAAACATTTCTTATAATTATCTGGATGGATTTGCTAAATATGATCAGTTCCCCATCAAGACTGAGATGCTTAGAATGACACCTCATTTCTATTGATTGATGACCCAAAAATGGTCTATTCATGAGTGACAATAGACTCAGGTTACTTGTTTACCATAAGTCCATGTGTCTTGCTTTTATCATAATCCCCAGAAAGTATTCGCACTTTTATCATCCAAAAAAGAATACTGAGAACAATGACAAACACTCACAAACATGAGTCCTGCAAACCACTTTTCAAGAAATTACAAATCCTACCACTCCCATGCATATACATATTTGAAATATTAATCTTCACAAAGAAGACGCTTATGGAAAACAAGGACTCTGTTACTCTAAATACTGATGTTCATAACTATAATACTAGACAAAACAGGAATCTGCATGTCCCACACAGTGAAACTTCACTCTTTCAAAAAAGTACCCTTTTTGAAGGCATCACACTATATAACAAACTCCCTAGTGAATTTAAAAGCTTAAACTCAATACACACATTCAAAAATAAACTGAAAGCTTTCCTGTTAAACCATACATTCTACAGTACAAAGGAATACCTACACCATAAACACATATCAACATCAATATAAACTAATAAAAATATTTTTTTTGTTGCATATTCTGCTGCATGACTTGAAGCCCCCCCCCCCCAGCTGATTGATGGATATAAAAGGATAGATCCAGCCCAAGCATCCATCTCATGAAAAAAAAAATGTTTCTTCTCCTTTTTATTTTATTTTTGCTTTTTATTTTTGCTTTTCAACTTTAGCTTTACCCTACTATTTATAAAATTAATTTGTATTTAGCATGAAAACAGAATTCAATTTTTATACCTGTATTGTATTTAATATTTGAAATATTTGCATTGTACATTGTATGATCATATAATGTCCTGACTTGTCATACATGGCTTATGCTGTATTTATGTGACAAATATATTATATTATTATATTATTATTATTAATCATATTAAGTTTTCACTAGCGAATCAAATCATTCATTTCAACACTAGTGGCATGGGCACAACAGATTAAGTTATTCATGGGCATTCTGCCTTCTTGTCTAACAAATTTTAGATAAAAAACACGTTAATAAAATTCTGAAGATCCTGCAAACACCCACAAATTTCCCAGAAATTCTATCTTTTGAAGAAACCCCAAAATGTCAAATTCTCTGCTGGAAAAATACCAAGAAAAATCTGGACGGACACAGTCTCATTCATTCTCACTAAAGTGCGTGTGTGTTTGTGTGTGCGTGTGTGTGTGTGTGTGTGTGTGCGTGTGTGTGTGTGTGCGATGTGTGTGTGTGCGTGCGTGTTTGTGTGTGCGTGTGTTTGTGTGACGTGTGTTTGTTTGTGTGAGCGTGTGTTTGTTTGTGTGAGCGTGTGTGTGTTTGTGTGCGTGCGTATTTGCGCGTGTGTGTGTGTTTGCGCGCGCGTATTGTATGTGTGTTTGCGCGTGTGTATGTGTGTGTGTGTTTGCGCGCGTGTGTGTGTGTGTTTGCGCGCGTGTGTGTGTGTTTGCGCGTGTGTTTGTGTGTTTGCGCGTGTGTGTGTGTTTGCGTGTGTGTGTGTGTTTGCGTGTGTGTGTGTGTTTGCGTGTATGTGTGTGTGTTTGCGTGTATGTGTGTGTGTTTGCGCGTGTGTGTGTTTGCGCGTGTGTGTGTTTGCGCGCGTGTGTGTGGGTGTGTGTGTGTTTGCGCGCGTGGTAACCATTGTGTGTTTGCGCGTGTGTGTGTGTGTGTTGCGTGTGTGTGTGTGTGTGTTTGCGTGTGTGTGTGTGTGTTTGCGTGTGTGTGTGTGTGTGTGTTTGCGTGTGTGTGTGTGTTTGCGTGTGCCTTGTGTGTGTTTGCGTGTGTGTGTGTGTGTGTGTTTGCGCGCGCGCGTGTGGTAATGTGTTTGCGTGTGTGTTTGCGTGTGTGTTTGCGTGTGTGTTTGCGTGTGTGTTTGCGTGTGTGTTTGCGTGTGTGTGTGTGTGTGTGTGTTTGCGTGTGTGTGTGTTTGCGTGTATGTGTGTTTGCGTGTGTGTGTGTGTGTGTTTGCGCGTGTGTGTGTTTGCGTGTGTGTGTGTGTGTGTTTGCGTGTGTGTGTGTGTGTGTGTTTGCGTGTGTGTGTGTGTTTGCGTGTGTGTGTGTGTTTGCGTGTGTGTGTGTGTTTGCGTGTGTGTGTGGGTTTGCATGTGTGTGTGGGTTTGCGCGCGCGCGTGCGTGTGTGTGTGTGTGTGTTTGTTTGATTGCGTGTGTGTGTGTGTGTGTGTTTGTTTGATTGCGTGTGTGTGTGTGTGTGTGTTTACTTCGTAATTAGTCTCAATAGCAGGGAATTCTCACTTATCTAGGTCCCATGTATCCACATTTCACTGTACCAAAATGATGAAGAATGTGAACATTGCAGATGCCTGCATTGTTTCTGAAACTGCCATTTTAGGCAAACAGAAACTTAAAAATACATCAAAATTGCATACCTACAAATGTTCCATATAAAAATAGCATGCCAATAAAAAAACAAAAATGAATAATTGTCAATAAAAATGCAAAATATTTTATTGCTTTTTCACACCTTGCCCTTTTAATGCCTCCCCCTCCATCCCAACTGAGACTCATTACTTTAGATATTACTAGTTTCCCCATCCATTGCATTGATATGGTTCATCAGCCTTTGTACATATTGTTGGACAAGCATAGCTTGTGAGCCCATAATGGTTAATCCTGTATTAGAGAGAGGGAATAAGGCTACTTTTGTACATGTGCTAATACTACAGCTCATAGACCCTTACATTGTCCACCTGTTCTTATTCTCACTAACACAACTTACTAGAGAAAGTGAAGGAATTAAGAATAAGATTTTCAGTTCAAGAGTGATATGTGGTATACTGGAAAGGTACACCCTGTTGTAACATACATCCCACATATCTTTTGCAAAATTTGAACCCATAGCCCAGATGTAATGTGTACTTGGGCTCAAATGCCACAACCCCCTGCACCACACAGGCTAATCAAGAATGGAAGAGGATTCAAAGATGATGTATGGGGGCTGGGAGAGTCTCACATGCCACAACACACAACCAAACATCCATGCCTGAGGCAGGATTTCAACCCACGACCCTTTGAAACTAGTCAGTTAAGGTGCATCTGCTTTAGCAATCTCAGGTACTCAGAGCAGCTGAATGCAACAAAAACATGTAAATAAAAACAAAATAAAAAGGTCCAAGAAGATAAAAATGAAGAAACACATGGCTCCGAGCTATACAGGGATAGAGATCAAATGCTGCATGTGATCATAAAGTAAACACAGCCTCATTATATTCTGTGAAAGACCAATTACTTCAATTAAATCAAATTAAAACAATTACTCTCTTTATCATTTCAATCATTTCTAAACAATAGTTTGTCAAATTGCCCTAAACTGTATTTTATGAATCTGACAGAAAAATGTCAAACCACACAATGTATATTTTAACAGTCTCAATGAGAAGAACAGTGAATGTCAATGCCAAAAATTTGTAAAAATACATTTCATATCTATTGAATGAAAGCACATGACAAAAACTGAATGATGTATATACCACTAGTATGCCCTTCAAACTTGTTCATGCAATAAATGTTTTAAAGATTAGAGACTGAAAACATTTGTGAAGGAAAATTTTCCAATTGAAGGGGTCAGTGCAATAGTGTTGGTCTACGCCTCATTTTAAGAAAACAGAAAAATCAAGTTCAAGTAACATAGTTGTGGTAAGAAGAGTTGTGAAGAGAAAAAATAGTGATTTCATTCTTAACTTTATAGACGAAAATTGGTCAAACCAACAATGTACAAAGATAGTTAACCTTCTTAGATAACAAATGGTGGCAGTAACCCATTTTTCATTTTTCTGGGGTTAGACCACAATTGCACTCGCCCTTCAATTATATTGGATGATTCAGCAAAAGAGAAGATATAAAAGAGAGAACATAGAAAAGGCCTCTTTGCGTAAATCTGAACTCTGAAACAAGTTTTAACGTCCAAATATTTGAAACTAGTGGATATACCACAGCACATACCTTCTCACATTATTTTGCAATTTTCAAAACTTCAGAAAGTTCAATAAAAATGAGACCTGCACCATTTTTTAAGCACACTTTCCTCAATCCATGGGAAAAAATAAAGAAACAATTTGGAGCCTCATTTCAGAAAAAAAAAAAAAAAAAATTAATTACAATTTACTTTATAAATACAATTTATTTAAATATTTATTAAATGCAATTTATTTTATAAATAATTTACTTTATAAATTGCATTACCTTCAAGAAGAAATTACGCGAAAACTACACTTTTTTTTTTTCAAAAATAATTTGTGATAATAATTTATATATATATATATATATATATATATATATATATATATATATATATATATATATATATATATATATATATATATATATATATATATATATATATATGTGTGTGTATTAGAGTAATTTCATTTAAGGAAAAAAGTATCAATATTCCACTTTTGCAATGTTAATTTTTTGTGATTTTTTAATTATACAGAGTTTGCCCAAAATACGACCAGATGACTTTTTTTTACCATCCATCGTTTGCTACAGGTGAGGCAAAAAATTGGAGCTACTTTTGGGAAAATAATCATTTAAAAATTGACTTATTTTACGCAAAATTAGGTAAAAACTTGTACTTGTATTTTGGGAAAATTGTGCATGACCTTACTGTCTTTGAAAGTTCATTATTGTAGTTTAAGGAAGACACCAAAAAAAACTGTGACCTTTTGCAATTTTCCAAAATCCAGTGTTAAAAAAACAAGTTTTGAGGCAGATTTAAATCAATTTATCCATAGAAATGAAAAATACCTGTTTTTTAGCTTCTCATTAATTTTTTAACCACATTACGTCAATGAAGATTGACTTTATTCTTGCAATTTTCTATAGATAAAGATGTTTTGAGAATTTTTTCAGTCATTTATGTCCAATTTTGACCCTTTCAATCAATATAAAAGAAGGAAAAAATAGAACAAACTTACTTTTTTCCTTCATTTTTATGAATATCTCATCTTCTGACACAGATAATAAAAAGGACTAAATATAAACTTCAGCCCTGTAAATTCTCTACATTTTCCCAAAATTTCAACTTTGTGTCTTATAGTTTGCACCTGACAGCTCAATATAAATAAAACAGTAATTTAATAATTTCTTATTTATTTTTATAAATTAGGTATTGTTTTATTAGCTTTCATAGTTTTTTCTGTTTTAGGTTTATTAGAAAAGATAAATAATGAAAAACCTTTTTTTTTTTTCATTGATACAAAGTATTCGAGGTAAATCGATTTAAATCCAGCAAAAAACTAGTTTTATTTGCACTTCAATTCCGATTTTCAACACAAAAAATTTGTATCCCCCTGAGTGCAGTTTTGCCTATCTTTATCCGCTACCCCCTTTACTTTAAACAACACAAGAAACATCCTGCTCTTGTCAGTCTCCAATGTATAGAGTGATTTTATTTTGTTTCAAAACCGTTTCCAATGAAAGTATACGTGCTAAAGATAGAAGCTGAAATAAGATGAATGAATGGATCATACTGTTCAATGAAAACAAAATACCTATTTTGCAACTGATGAAAAAGTGTTTCGCATCACTTGTTAGACGTATATTTAGTCAGAAATAAAATTCTAAATTTCCCAGCCCATTCTAACTAGCAGGTGTTTGAGCTTATTAATATTTCATAACCAGCGTGGTTATAAAGGTGGTAATACATAAGCTGATATATAACGGAACTTATATATCAGCTATTCAGAGAAATTCGCCCAATTGCTCATTGTCTTCTCTCATTCTCAACGTGTTATAATTTCAAACAAGATCTTTTTTTTGTTTTTTGTTGTTGTTGTTGTTGTTGTTGTTGTTGTTGTTGTTGTTTTATTTGACTTCTCCAACATCCCACTTAAAAATTATTAGGATGTAAACTAATAAGATAAGAATTTTTGTTATAACATACAGTTAACGAAATTAATTGATTTAATTTTAGTGTCTACAAAAAAAATGACAAAAAACTTCTTCACAAAAATAAAAATTCTCATTTCAACACTTGTTCTGTCAGTTTTTCCCTGTAATAAACAGAATACCTATCACCATCAACATTATATTTGTTGTGTTTTAAATTTTACTCTGCAAATTTTACTTGTGCAAATTTTAGAGCAAGATTTTTAGAGTAATATTTGGCATATTTTAGATGTTATTCTCACATTCAAATTCTGGCATTAGTGATATCACACTTCACTTCACAAAAATACTTTGTGAACTTTAACTAGCGTAACATATCAAAACCAACCAATAGCATGGTCAATGCTGAATTCAAGCTCCTCTCATTCCTTCTCAAATATTTTAAAAGACATACAGGTAAAACTTTTTTTTAATTATAATAAAAATAAAATAAACATTTTTGTAGAATAAATAGCAAACACTAACAGACGAGTCTAACTGTTGAATACAGAAGGCTCGTATACGAGGGAGATTTACTTGCTAGTTGCTTCTTGGAGTGGTTAGAATCTCTCCCATTGGCCAATCCTAGCTATGCCCAGAAAAATGTAAGAAAAAAAATTATATTTTTTTTCTTTCGTATGCATGAACCATTCGCCACACACAAATATAGAGTACAATTAAAAAAGAATTAAAAACAAATGCAATATCTCATTTTTGATTGCGATCATCTATTCAACAATATATTCTAGTGGAAAATGAGAACTGTAATGAATAAAGGAAAGATAATTAAAAGAATGTGAAAATGTTAAGGGTGTCAGAAATAAAAAAAAGACGATTCCATATACAAATAAATATGTACCAAACAAAAATGCATGGTAACTCGACTCTTCTAAGATAATTTCTGTCAATACACCCACATAAACATGTTTATCTAGTACACAAACATGGAAGGGCAAATTACATCTGAAGTTCAAATAGCATTCTTGAGTTTTTAAGACAAGATAAATGAAACTAATACTGTAAACATCGAAAGTTGAATTTGAAAGCTTACATAAACATGGAAGCAAACAAATGTACACATAGATGAATAGACAACTGGCCAGCCACAATGGCAGGCAAATGAATAAATATACAAACAGGCATGAAGGACACTGACAGACAGAAGCACAGATGAATCAGGTGATCAGGTTGGCAGACAAACACAGGAACACACAGAAGTACGGACAGACTGAAACATCCAGGCAGCTAAGCAGACAGACAGTCTGAGACAATCAGATAGCCAGGCAGCTTCACAGATGATCAGGCAGACAGACATACAAACACAAATACTCAGACACAACCTACCCTATACGCGTTCACTTTGTGCACTTCGTGCAAAGAATGCATAATAAAAAAAGACCTTAAAATAGAAAAGATACAGAAGTAGTGAATCTTCCTTGTCAGAGTGGACAGCATATTAGACAGTTAATGCTGCAAAATTAAGCATACAAACTTACATCTGGCACTGATTTAACAGAAAAAAAAATCAGCTCTGAATCACAGGCAAAATGATCCTGCATCACTGAATTCCAATAATAAAATGAAATGCACTGACAAATTTACTTAATACACTTCTATATTGACAATCTGTTTTGTAATAAAGTAATTTACTATATCAGTGCATTCCATTCAACTTAAGATACCAGCACAGCTAGAATAGTACACATCTTAAATTTAAAAAAAGGTATTATTATTACTAAACAATCTAATAAAAATACAAAGGTTCTGTACACCCAAAGCAAACACCTCACTTGGGTACAAACATATAGTGTTGCAAATGTCAGTGTATATGCGTGAGCATCTGCACATACAAATGCATTCTGCAAATAAATCTCTTAACATTTTCTCATTCGCAATATCACAATACCTTCTGTCATCCTCATTCCAATGAGATCTAATATATATGTGTTTTGTGCATAACCCTGCAAAGCTATGAGTCTCTAGCAATGCTTGCCACTTGCATTTTATTATTCTTAACCCCCACTCAGACAAATTCAGAAAGGGAAACAAGAGATGGAAATTTTAAGATTACATGCATGATGAACCATAACAACTGAAATATTGCTAAGAACAATGGATACATAATGAATGTTATATTGCCTGCCTGCCTGCCTGCCTTGTTTCATTTTAAGTCTACAATCATCGACTATTACTATTTCCAGAACTTATACTGAATAATCTATCTGCACAAAACAATTTTAAAACACCATTCTTCGACCTAAAGCTAATAAAATAGTCTTAAGACCTTACATTTCACTTCAACAATTACAAACATTATTTAGTGGGATAAATATCACCAAATTGTTGTCTTTCATTTAAATTTCAAACAAAGGCCACATATGCATTGTATATTACTGCATGTGGTATTCATACAAGTGCACAGGTATTGTCTACCTGTCACTGGAAAACAGTTTTCCTTACACTGGAAAAACAATTCATTTGTATTTTTAGTAATGCAGAGAAACCTCTCTGAAAGACAACCCCTATTAAATGACCCCCATCTCAATGATCAATTTTTCTTGGAACGAACACTGATTGTACAAAAATGATTGCACACTATATATTGTATAAAAATCCTATCCCTGTCAATAGACCACCCCTCTCCCTGACCCTGATCAGCCCCTCATTAGCAACTTTCTTAATTTACCACTTTTAAGAGATAACTCAGGAAAATTGTAAGAATGCAGTGTACCACAAGATCAGTAGCTAAAATGAAAATTTCAAACTTGCAGAAATGTGCTTTGGACAAGACAAAATCTTAATACAAGTTTCAGAAAAACGCAATTTATTATAAATGAGATAATACAGTAAAATCTGTCTAAACCGGAACCTGTACAAGCTGGAAACCTGCCTTAACTGGAAAATTTCTCCAGTCCATGAAGTTGAATGGCATTTTACCCAGCATAAAACAGAATCTATACAACACAAAAATGGAACGGTTTTTCATGTCCTGCAGGAGAAAAAACCTTCACAAAATAGAATTTCTGTGAATTTAATACAGTTAGCAGAGAGAAGCGAGATACTCTTAATGGAATGAATGCATTTGCAAGCCTTTTAATCTATGTCCATGTGATATGAGGCACTGAGCCAGTGAGGTGGTGTGCTTTTATGAATTTCACAACCCGTTTTTATAATGGTTGAAAAAAGCCATAAAACTTGAAATATTAAAATTATTCAACTTCAGAAAATATAATTAAAAAGGTATTAGTAAGAGAGAAAACCAAAAAGTAAAAACACTAGATGAATGTTGGAAAAAATAACATTATTTTAGGGAAAAAGATGTGAAGTTTTTCCCTGTAATTGTCAGAAACAATTATGTTTAATATTCATTTATTGGTGATTTCTTCCATGAATAATGTTAAAATATTTTTATAATTGTCTTGTTACTAGTTTCAGGTCAGAAATATCAATATAACAAGTGTCATAAATGGACAACCCTGTGTAAAACAGAAAACTTCCAAAACTGAAATAATTTTTTGTCCCAATCAATTCCGGTTTAGACAGATTTTACTGTACTTAAGGAACACTCGTTTTTATAAGAAAGAAGAAAGAAAGAAAGAAAGAAAGAAAGAAAGAAAGAAAGAAAGAAAGAAAGAAAGAAAGAAAGAAAGAAAGAAAGAAAGAAAGAAAGAAAGAAAGAAAGAAAGAAAGGAGAAAAAAAGGGGGGGATGTCAAAGAAAGAAAAGAAAGAAAAAAAAAATTCAAAATCAAGATCAAGTGGTTTCCTGAATCACTTTCCTTCAATATCTCTACACATTCACAAAAATGTAATAATTAAAAGATCAAAGTAAAAATTTGGAATTTAAATGTTTTGAAAAATAAATTAAAAAAAACTGATTTAATTTAATCTCTCGTAGTGGAATTATTAAATTATTATAACACAAGGGCATCAAATAAAAATTATTGCAAATTTAAAATTTTCAATGTATCCCAAACAAGTCTCACATTTATTAATATATTGGGATGGAAACAACTATACATTAAAAATTGAACCATTTTTATAATACTCTTGACAACTGTAGTAATGCTGAATGAGAACAGATGAGAATCTGTATTGCACCACATGTTAAAGAAATTTAAAAATTACTTCTTTCAAAAATCATTAGAAAACATTTTCAAGAATAGTGGTTCACTTATTGTTGCACTTTCTTTTCCATTATGTGCCACAAGGTTCAAAAACCAAATTCAAGTAAACATTAACTGATCAAGTGGGATGTTCACTTGCAAGTATGACCTATAAAAATTATGAAGGTGAAAAAGTGTATAAAGTATTTGGGACCATATAAGGTATAATAATCCTTCTGGATATAAAAGATATAAATTTCTCAATAAAATGTAAGATTATAGGAAATAAAAATATGAAAAAAGATAACAGAAAGGTAGTGATTTTCTCATGGGCATAGAATTGCCAATACATTAATTTATTCAGTACATATGAACAGAAACCAATGTTGTCACTTAAGTATTTGTAAATTGATATGCTCAATTTACCAATGGGGAAGAGACATCACGAGGAAAAAATTTTGAATTCCTTCATGTCAAAAAGACAATAGATGTACTATGTTTTAATAAATTATTACTGTTTTGGCAACCTTCCTCCACTTCAATTGCACTTGATTAAGATGTAATCAAGCAACTATAGATACTCACATTTGTTCCTTTACTTCTTAGAAGAATATTTCTTCCCAAAATATTCTAAAAAGTACAATTTTCTTGGCATTGCTTAAAAAGCCCAAACAACACCGAGTATCCTTAGCTAGTTCATCAATAAATGCACATTGTATGTTTGACAATGACGTTATCTACATTAAAATTCCATAATAGATTTGAGATCAGTTATGTAATTTCAAAAACAATTTTGAAAATGCATGCTTATTGATCTATTGGAAAAATGCTACATGCTAAATAAGTCATAATACATATAAAATAATATTAAAAAATAGTGCAACTTAGTGGTTAAATGTTTAAGTATTAGGCTACAGAAAGATCTCATAGCAAATTAAACAAGCTTATGTAGAATGGCCAAGAATAGTTTCAATAAATTAGAAAACTTACCACTTCCTGGTTCCTCAAGGGGCTCCCATTCTGTATCTTCCCAACCAGACTGACTTCTAGCATTCTGGGAGTCAGGCTGGAAAAAAAAATCATTGCAATAAACAACATTGCAGAGCCCTTAAAAAATAGAAATGATTTTATTATTACAAGAAAATCTTTTGCTATAAAAATTACATTTCATTTTAATTATATTCATTTTTTATTTTTGTTTTTTCTCAATTAAGATATTTTCAATTAAAAATAGAATAACATTTTCTCTTGCACTCATCACTTAAGAACAGCTACATTTGATACAATTTGTATCCAAGTCAAACATAGCAAGATTTTCTTTTCTGTACTGTAGCATTTGCACTGGAAATAACAGAGTATCAATTTCAGCCTAAACTTAGTTACACTCTTTTTGCAAAATATCAAGTTTATAAAATAATACAATTAATTTTAAATCGTACATTGAATGATGCAACCAACAAATGATTTTACTTAACTTGTGATTGCATAAGTTTTCATTCTTTTCAACAAGCAAATACATGTTAAATGATTCGTGAGTTCCTCATGCACTAATTCATGAATCATACTACATAATTAATATAGGATTCTAGAATAATTAAGGCAGCAAAACAGTAGAATGTAGTAATAAAGAAAAGTAATAGATCAATTCCATTGATTTTTAACACAAATTTGATCTCTCTCAAATTATTGTTTATGGGAATAACTTCTGGAAATTGGCTTCCTTCCTATTATGTCATCGTCATCATACTTGTCATAAGGTCGTCTGTCTGCAAATTTCCACTTGGTCTTCCTCTATTGTGCTCTGCCACAGTTTTTGTTCTTTTGTAGTTATCTTCTACACAAGAGTACTGTGTACTTCCTGGCACCTTCCTTCACCTTCTTCATCTCTTTGCCACTACTCAATCCTCAAGTATCTCTTAACAAGAAAGATTTTTTTGATATTGTGTCCAATGCTGTACCCCTTCCACTTTCTCTTCACTTCCAACGTTCTACTCTTTTCACCCATTCTCTTCAGTACCTGCCCATTTATCAATATCCCTCCAATTTTACTATCCCTTCCTCTTCTTTCTTTCTTTCTTTCTTTCTTTTTTTTTACCTTATTTATTTTCATGCTAAATTCTTCACGATTTATTTAAATTAAGTAACATTCCTTTCACTTCCCTTTTGCTACCAACACCAGATTATCAGCAAATGTATAATTTACATTCAACTCTGTGTCATGTGACATTAATATTTTTCCATCTAAGCACTCTCTTAAAAGCTCTTCCAAGTAAAAATTGGGTGTATGAATAAAAATATTAATTAAATATATAAAACCATGAATAAAAAGAGACAATGTGACTCTTCTTCCAACCTTCATATCTTTTGATAAAAAATTCTATTAGAAGACATAATGAAAATATGGGGGGAAAACATGAGGAATGAAGAACATTACAGAATGAAGAAGAATTTCGAGCATGCTTTCATGGAGTAAACACATGAATTTATGGTTTCATAATAATGTGTGAACTCTCTTAATTGATCTTGTGTTGTACATGAATTTAACCAGTTCTTTTAATACTACTTTGAGTGATTTATAGTAGTAATTGGTTGAGTATTTTTTAGGTTTAAAATTTAGATTATGTGGAATTTAGAATTATAAAGTAAAGTAACTTTTAGTTTATGTCGGTTATGGTTAAATTGGAAAATCAAGTGGCCTGTAGTTCTTATAATTCTTACAATTGTGAACTGCTGAAAGACATCATTAAGGCGACAATGTATGACATGCAACATAAGCACTGATGCTACCACATATGTAAGTTGTGATAGTTGCGACTGCTTAGTGCACTAAAACTGTGATCAGCTGACATCAACTGAACAAAGCTCAAGTGTTGGGTGTAAATCAAACAGGAAACTAAAATATTTTTGTTCAGATTGTTCTGGTATCTTAAAACTGTTTCTATAATGCTTAAATCAGTGAATTAATGGAAAATAAAGTGCAAGGTTTAAATGCTTTGGTGGACACCATGAAATTATTTCAAGAAACCACGAAAACTATGGGAGATATGGATTTATGCATAAATAATTTGAAATACAGTGAATCTACTATGTGAACTTCTAACATTTTAGTTTATTTTTTTTAGTGGATATTTATGAAAGACTATTCAAAGCGAAGAATTTTGTATTAAGGAATCAGATATGAGTGATTTTGCTTCTTACATAAATCATGACAAAATAGCTACTCAGAAAATTGTTGACACCTTAATGTAGCTGGTGCTACTTTAATTACTTGGCTGACTGGGAGATGCCATGTCCCAGGCACAGTTGCCAAGGTTTTGGCTTCTATTCGGCAAATTTCCTCAGGGTGAAATGCATTTCGCAGAGTGGCAGTCAAAACGTTGGCACCTGTGCCTAGGATGTGGCATCTCCCGAACTGCCAAGTAGTTAACAACTCCAGTCATAGAATCCTACTCTTAGCTGGTGCTACTTCACAAAAATAATAAGGATCCCAATAAAAGTCAAAGAATCTCCAAGACTTCTGAAGGTTGTATTTGATGAAAGCAACAAAGTTGTTGAGATCTTAAAAACTAAGTTTTAACTCTGGAGACAAGTTAAGTTTTCAAGCTGATTTTACCAAAAAATGCAAATTAATCACTTAAAAGATCTAAAATCTGAATTACAAAAAACAGAAAACGTTGAGGTTAAGTTTGTAAAGATGTTAAGAGGTATCCCTAAATTAGTTATATTCCCAAAAATAAAGATATAACTAAAAATGATGTCTTCTGGAATGGCTAATGGGCAACATACTAGCTTCCTGTGCTGTGGTCCCGGGTTCGATTCCCAGTCGAGGCAAAAATATAATTGTAGCTTTCTTTTAAAATCATCCCAGTTTCTGTAGCCGTGTGACAAAGAAAAGCTTAAGCAGGTGGATCTTGCTAGTTATGGTGAAGAGAATACATCATGTTTGCCCCATGTCGCTCTTACCCCCCAAGCATGGGAATTTAACTAGACCCAGGCATGGGGGACACCGGTAGCTGGCCGACAAAAGTCGGACTACCAACCCAATAATGCCAAATACATACATACTAAAATTGATAAAATGAACTCAAAAAACAAAAGGATCAGTTAACCAAAACATAAGAGGATTGCATACTAAACTAGATGATTTGAGTGATTTTGATATCCAAATTACTTGTCCTAAAAGAAGTTATTCTCACAGAAGCATGGTTATAACGAAAGATATATGATGGCTACATAACTGTGTAGACACGCAACAACAAAGGGGAGGAGAGGTTTTAATTGCAGTTCAAAAACAATTAAGAAGTATCACATTGCAATCCTCAAATCATTTATTTGAACAATTGTTTGTTCAAATACTACCAGGTATAAATAAGCATGTTACTGGCACAAGTTTCCACCTACTGATTCCTATACTGATCACTCAAAAGCTGTAGATGAAATTTCAACTTTAAAAAAGAAAATACCAACTTTACTTATAATAGTAAATAATAATTTATCCAAGATTAAATGGATTAAAAATAATCTTGTGAAAAACCCATCTGAGTCAATTACTGGGGCATCAATAATTTCCCAAATAATGTTGAAAAGGCACAGGCATTATGTAACTGTTTAAGTTTCAATAATTTGTATCAGTGCATTACCGAGAATAGAAATCTGAATTTAATGCTTCTACCACTGTTGTACCTCAAGGGTTCCATATCGGTCCATCATTCTTAAATATAAATAATAAGTAATAAAATATAAATAAAAGTAAAGGGAGCATACACGTCCCCCCCCCCCCAACTCCAGAAAAGGAATAAGACAATGATCTGGAATTTTTAATCTTACGCATGGAGTCTACAAAACACAAGTAAGCACATGGTTGAAGTTCCTTCTGCTTCACATACTACATTCGCTCATCCTTGATTCTGACTATGCGGTTTCCAAGAAGCAGATGGGAGCAGGGGTGGGGGGTCGGGGTGGAGGTAAGTTTGACAATTAATACAATGGCGTTAATTAATACAATGGTCCGGCGTTAATACAAGCACATTGGGTGTTTTTTTTTAGTATTTCAGTAACAAAGTTAGTTTTCAAGTAACCTATATTTCGAACTTCACATGTGAAATGGTTATTTTCGACCTATAAATATATTAAAATGTAATGAAATATGTAACAATAGATAAAATATGTAATTATACCAAAATATGTAAAAATATGTAAAGTAAAAATGGTTCCAATTAGTTCAGAATGTCATGTTAAGTCTAAAAAATATTAGTGAACGCAGGTATCTTGTTCCTGTAAAAATACGTATTTACATGAAAATCCATTCCCTAGTAATAATTTATCACAAGATGACATTTGTTAAACATATTGATTGTACAGTGAATGAATCATTAAAAACATGAGTTTTATAAAAAGAATAAATAACAAGTTTATATTTCTGAAAACATTAACTTGTTTAACACTTTAGTAAAGTCTTGGCAGTATAACGTGCAAGTACCGAGTATTTCATTTAAACAATTGAAAGACTACTACATAGGTTCCTATCTTATATGACATACAAAAATAAGTATTCAAATCCATCAATAACTCACAATAATTCTGAATTAATTATGGTCATCAAAACTAAATTCTTAAAGCCTTCTCATACATTTCATGATGTGTTATGGTTAAAGTTTTAGCACACAATATAAGAAGTGTTGAATTATCTAAATATTTTTATAACGTAAGTAAATCAATGAAATGTAAAAAGCAATACATTATTAAAAGAATTCAATTGTAGATCCAAATATGCATATTCTTCAGATATTTCAAGATTAACAACACTCGTGTATCATTTTATAACAAATGAAGACCTACTACTTTGTAATTATGCAATCAAAAATCCTAAACAACTCAATATACTTGTATGAATTTGAATGGTAATGTATTGAATGTTATATCTTTGAATGGAATTATAACTTTTTCTTACACATTTCATTATTGTCTTATTGTCATTTATAATAAATATCTATTAAGTTACATGAATTTTTTTCTGTATAAGGGCAATCCTGCCCATTAAAAGATTATAATAAAACAAAATAAAAAAAACGATTACTTACTTGCAATCTATTACTTAATCCTGTTTCACGAGATTCCCCCCAATTGTATGAACTGATAGATTTCACATTAGAATCATCAACAGGAGCAAAATCTGCAGTACCCCAACCTTCACTAGGACTATTCAAATCTCCTCCTTCAGCAGCCTGCAATAAGTAACAAAGTAGTTATTTATACATCAAAGCTGAAAATAAAATGTTTTTCGGAAAAAATGAGTCCAAAAACATTACTTTCAGACGAGGTGCATATAACTTTTTTTGTATTCTTACCACTCACTAATCAATTGTATTGATTGATTGTTTTCAGGCACATCAACTGCTATGGTCATTATTCTCATTACTATAGAGAATGATTTACTCCAGTAGGTGGCAGTGTTACCCCCCAGTGGGATGGTGAGATCCAGCACCAAACTGCACATCAGCTTGCGTCAGGAATTCCCACTTCCAGGTATCTCCCACAATGGGACAAGCTCTGAGCTTCCATGTGTGGTGGTGTAGTGCATGTAAGTGTGAGGGAGTGTGAGTAGAGGAAGAACTGCTCTGGCATTCACCTAGTTGGGGGAACCATAGAAAATTACCCATCAGAGTAACCGATACTACAATTCTCTTCCACATAGTGGCTGAAATCAATCTTGCTATCTAGCTAGTTCCAAAAATCCACCATTGTCACGTCTCGAACCCTAGGACCTCCCAATCAGAAGACACTGTAGAGACCACAGTAACACTAGTTCTGAGCTAACTCGGACAGTTTTATAATTGTAGATAAACAAAAGTGTTGAAATGTTGATAATGTCAGAAATGTTAATCATGTGGAGGAAAGTATCAGAGTTGGAATTAGTGTTACTGATATTTGTAACTTAAGTCATCAGTGTAATACTGTAAGTCTAACAGCATTTTATTTAGTTTTTAAGATTCTGCAACATCAAAGCTTAATTGTACGTAGTCAAAGAGAAGGAATTACAAAGAAAACAATCATATTCAATATAAGAAAGAAATGTGTATTTAACTTTCATATCCAAAATTAACTTTAAATTCAAATGCTTAAATAAAGTTGAAAAACAATCAATTGATGTTTCCTTCATATGACATTTCTTAAAGCCCTAGGTGATATTGCCCAAAAATGATATTGTTTTAAGTTTCAAAAGTTCAATTTTTAACAAATGCTGCACAGTCCCTAAAATGCACATTAGAGGCAAGGGTTAAAAAGATTCATTACACTAAACTTTAAGTAGTCAATCAAGTCATCACAAAACATATACTTGATGTCAATAATAATAAAAATTATTGGGTAATTACAAATAAATACATAATTTTTTTTCAATTGACAAAATAGCTACGAAAATCCGAAGTACAAATAGCCTGGCAATACCAACAAGGCTATTTGTAAAGAGCCTTTATACTTTTGAATACAGAACCTCTACATTTCACACAAAACTGCTTATTTGCTTATTAACTGCTTGCCTACAAGTACATCCCACTAGCCCACATTTCAAATTCCCTTTACATTTCTGACCATTCCTGTACTGTAGGACATAAGTGAAAGGAACTCATTTAATCCACTATACAGTGAACAGAAAAAGGAAAATGCTTCAAAAAAATTCTGTATATCAGATTACATCACCACCACCTGGCACTACAGCTTCTTTCCAGAACCCAACATTTCTCTTTTATACTCATAAATTTCTTTTGTAAGTATCTAAAATAATATGAGGCACACTGCAAAATTTTCAGAGTTCAAAAACATAACAAGCTACAAGACAAGTCAGTAACAAAGGCATCAAAATAATGCTTCTGAGCATTCTAGCTAAATTTTCTTCTTTTTCATAAACCCTACATTTCAGAAGCTTCAATTTTTAACATACTCCAAATAATGAAACACTATGGAAAAATAAAAAAATTGCGATACCTTATTAACAGTACAAAGACATGGGAAGCAGTTAAATAGAGCCAGGACAGCAAAAGGATGCCACTGGGCATTCTAGTTTTAAATGTGTACGTGGAACATTCACTCCAATTTGGCAGGCTGATTTTAAACAACATGCTTCTCAATTGTAACACACAGGAATAACATATGCATTTTTCCTTTTTATAACTCACCGGTTGCTCCTCCAAACTTCCCCACTCTTCAGTATCCCAACCATCTGTACCCTTCTTTTCAACTTTCTCAACACCTTCAACAGCTGGACTTCGAGATTCGGAACTACCAGAAGGTCCCCCTTGAGTCTGAAATTTGATAACACCTTGTAGTCTTGTTGAAATCATTTGCCAACCATATGGTTATAGGTGCTTTGTTTATTTCCAAGTATTAGAAAACATCAATACCTGTTTTCCATTCACTTGCATACTCTTTATAAACTCTTGCAATGTATATATTAATAACAAAGTATACTTACATTGATCTGGGCTGTCCGGGTGACGCCGCATTGAAGGTTTCGACCGACATATCGCGGTCCTCTTCACGGCTGTACTGCCTGGCAGGACAGCCTGGCAGCATTTGGCAGTACAGCCCTGAAGAGGACCGCGATATGTCGGTCAAAACATTGGCACTCTAGCCTTCAACACGGCATCACCCGGACAGCCCAGATCATGACTCTGGCCGCGGAAGCCTACGATATCGTGTACTTACATTACTATAATTAATACTGATAATGAATTATTATGCCATGATGATAATGATGATGAGAAGGAGAAGTAAGAAGACAAAGAAGAAAAAGAAGAGAAGAAGAAGGAAGAGGAGAAAAAAAAAGAAAGGAGAAGAAAAAAGGAGAAAGAAGGAGAAACGAAGAAAGAAAGAAAAGAAAGGAAGAAAGAAAAAGAAGAGAAGAAGAAAAAAAGGAGATGACAACTGTACATCGTATTTACCCAAACATATGACTACTTTTTTTCCTTATTATCTCATTTGAAAAATACAGTTTTGTCTTACATTCATAGGTTAAGCCTAGTTGGTTGAGATATATGTTTTAACTTTGTCTTACCATGTCAAGAAACTCGAATGCTGACATTACATAAAACCATGTCTGATAAAAACCATGCATATCTATAATATGTAATTCTCGTTGATGTTTTTAGGCATCTCCCGTAGGTTTACCAAGTGATTCAGATCCAATTTTTGAAAGTGCCCATAAAGAGAGGATCTCAAAAGATTGGCATTTTACTATGAAACACAATATCAAAATGAATAAAAAATGTTGCTAAAATTTTGTTACATGATGTGTTTGTTACACAATCTATAAGGCTGTGCAGACTCTCAATTTGATGCTCGATGACAGTGAATCTGCATTTTGTACAAGAAATTTAAAAAAATGAAATGGAAAAATTTCACCTTCTTTTGTATACTACATTCAACAAAAGTGACAACATTAAATACATTGTGTGAAGTGAAAAAGTGAAAAACATTAAATGATATGAATTTCAAGATGTTTATTAAAGAATCAGTGTCCATTTTTTAGTGAATAGTAAGAATGTTAAAAACAAAAAACATTAAAAAAAATTTCTCAGAAGACCTCAAAATTAGGGGAGCGTCTTATATTTGGGTAAATACAGTAAACATAATATAAAATCTGACATACTTTCAAGAACTACACAAACTTTTTCCTTAAAAAAGAATACATTTATGTAATTCTCCACTGCACTGCATGCACCAACCTTGGTTTTTCGAGTTTGCAAAGCTGGCTTTTGACAGAATGTTTTGGAACTTAATCCTTGATTATTGCCAAATCTCATGCTTTTTTTTTTTTTTTTTAAACGTCAAAAAACAGTTAAAACTGTGTATGACGTGCTATGGGGAAAAGTGAATTATGTGCACATTTTCAAAATTCTGTG
Source organism: Teleogryllus occipitalis (assembly GCA_011170035.1). NCBI lineage: Eukaryota > Metazoa > Arthropoda > Insecta > Orthoptera > Gryllidae > Teleogryllus > Teleogryllus occipitalis. The sequence continues at coordinate 28,628 of BLKR01010528.1, read as the reverse complement.
ACCCCTACACTGTTATATACTACTTAAATTTTGGAAGAAAAAAAAAATAAATAAAAAAAATAAAAAAAAGAAGAAGGAAAAAAAAAGAAAACTCCCATGTAATTAAATCTATTTTCAAGGATAAATAAGCAATAAATTTTGGCTATCATGTTGTCCTTCGGAAAATACTTCCTGCCGCGACAACATGGAAACGATAATTTGAATAATAGTATTTCCCACTGAATTCTAGAAGACGTGCACAGATAATGAAGTTACATTTATGTCCAGAAGCAAAACTAGGGGCCATCTCAGCATTCGCTCAGTGGATCAGGGAAACTGGACGAAAAACCTGATCGAGATGGGGGTCATTAACCCGGAAGTTGTGTTACAATAGTTATTACAGGTAGTTTATACTCATTTATACAGTCCAAATGGTAATTAATGCATTATGTATCATTGTTAAAATTAATGTTACTTTTCTTGTGATGCTCAGTATAGTCTCTAATTGTATAGAAACAGTTATGCAGCAGAAACGATTTCACTTGGATTTAAACTTTTCTATTGAATTTAATCGTTTAATGTCATCTGGCAAAGTGTTGTAAAATAATGTACATGTATTGTATGTGAATTTTTTGTAATGAGTTGTTGATACTGTCACCTGATGGATATGATTTCTACGTCGAGTGTTATAGTAATAGACTTCGGCATTTTCTGAAAAAATATTCCCGCCCTTGAGCAAGTCATTTTTTACAAAAACCACTGATTCGTAAATAAAAAGACACGGTAATGGTAGAATTCCTAGATTAATGAAGAGAGGCTTACATGAATCACGTGGGTGGATTTGGTTATTATTCGTACAATTCGTTTTTGTAATCTAAAAGTCTGGGAGCTATAAGATGTATTTCCCCAGAATATTATGCCATATCTCAGGCGGGAATGAACATTCGCAAAATATACACAACGAGCAGTATGAAGGCTGACTGAATTTGCAAGAATTCTGAACGCGTAGCATAACGAACTTAATTTTGAGTTCAATTCATTTAAATGGACGTTCCATTTAAGGTTTGACTGAATTGAGAGACCTAAAAATTTTGTTGCCTTAACATCTGTCAATGGTACACCGTTCATTTTCACTGTTTCATGTTTCACTATTATCTGTTCATCTCTTATCAGTAGAGCCCAGAAGTTTGGCAATATGCCTTTTCTTATTTTTACAATTAGATGACTTTTAGCAATAGGAATCACTTAATTGTAATCTGGAGTTGTTTCAATAGATTTTCATTTTGCCTTCTTCTTCTTTTAGGGGGGAGTGCATAGTTTAGCCGATTTCAGCTTATGATGCCTATATTTGGTATTTTGCCTTCTTCCTTTTTCATTATTATTTTTCTTGTTTTCTCCTAGCATTGATCTCGATCAAACTGGAAATATACCTGCAAGCCTGGACACATGAAAGCATGGTCATGTTTTGTCTTTCTGTGAAAGAGGAGGCTCCAGGGTCAGGTAGAGTTCAAAATCTAAATAAGGAAAGAAGATGATACCAGTCAAGATTTTTTATTTTCTACATTGATGCTGTCTGATTTTGTTCACTCACGAGGAATCTTGTTCCGCATTTGAGTATGGCCTCTGATCCCTTTTGAGGACAGAGGTCCACGTTTACTCTACCCTTTCTAAAATTGTAAATCCATTTTGAGTGATGCCATTTAAAGGTTCATTCAGGAGTCCACAATAGCATTTCATATAGACATCATCGCAAGTGAAGCAAATTCATAGTCATCATACTGAATGGTAATGTACAATCCAGATTACAAAGAAAGGATTGTTTCCTTCCATGCAAGTGGTAATGTAAATTTTAGAGTTAAAATAAAAATGTGAAACATTTGAATTATGAATTTTTTACAGTAATTCCTTTTAAAAGGTGATTTGTCATTGTTTAAATGCATTTTGGCATGCCTACTTTGGTCAGAATAAATGCCTTTTTGTGTTCCGTATTTAGTAAAAATAAATACCTTTTTAGCAGTGGCATGCATTCAACCCCAGTACTGCTGGGGAAAGTAAGAATAATAATTTAATGAATATTGAGAATTATGATGAACCATATGTCACTTGATCAAAAATATTACACCCACTGTATATTCTACTGCTCTCTGAGCTGGCCCACTGCTCCCCACAGCTGTGAAATCTTCGCTGGAGATCGGAGCTGTGGGCGCATCTTATTCACTGGGAGAGCAGCAGGCAGTGATTGGGGAGAAGCTGTAGCAGATAATGTTCAGAACCCAGCTAGCCGGGGATAGATGACATTGCTCCCCCTCCCTTGCTTCAATGCCAGGCCTCGCCTGCCTCAAGATTGCAGTACTCCCTGCTAGAGAGCAGGTGAGAGCAAACAAGGCATCTCACATTTACTCATAAGCCAGTGCTACCACAATTCATCATTATTTTAAATGACATGTTTTGTCAGTATAAATTACTGTAGTGTTTGTCCAAAAGTTTATAACTTATATAATGATTATAGGGCACATACTTCTCTCTCGCTGTAATGAGAGTGAACCAAAATGTTCCTAAGAGATTTTATTAATTATTATGAAGTTGGTAGTTCATACACATGTTATCAGAATAGTAGATTTGCCAAATTTTCAAATAGCATACCATACCCTTAAGAGAGTTAGTCTGCATGGCAGGGCTGTGCGTGATGTGATGAAAAGAATAAAAGCCTATGGTAGAAACAGAACTAGTGAAAAATATCACCCACTTTAGTCTATTGAATCATCACTACTTGAGGACACACAACACACACATTCACTTTTTGAAAAAAATATGCAGTATTTTGCTAGTCATGAAAGAAGAATGGATTGTAGGTTCCATTGATCACCACAAAGGAAGCAGATTTCACTTTCCTATTCTGTAAGTTACTATTTACATATTCTTTCATGAAAATAAATCTTGCATGGGAGTGATACATTGCATTTTAGAATTGTTTATTTTCTAAAAATGTTGTGTTTCATAGTTGTGATAAAGGATATCCTGTTGCAAGACTTACTCTGGATGCAGTAAGGGACAGGGAAGCTGGTTGGTTGCTAGCAGCTGGGGTATACAATGTAATCACCACACACCTCTGTTTTTTATGTAAAATAAATACCTGAACTTTTGGGCTCTACTTCAGTATGACAAAGTAGAATAACAGCTCTTTGACATTCCTAATTTGTGATTTACATTCACTCCTCAGCATTTTAAACAAAAGACAGAAATATCATGATAATTTTATGATTAGGAGTATGACAGTCATCAAAGCATTACCTCCATATCTCCCCAATTCTCAGTATCCCAGGTCTCATCATAATCTGAGACAGAATCAGCACCTTTACTCTCTTCTTGTTCCAAAGATGTCATAGATGTCACACTAGATGTTGTTGTAGAAATACTACTACTAGATGGTTGTTCTGAAAGAAAAAAAAAAGTGTGATTACATGCCTTCTATACTGTTTTGTAATATTAAAATTTATGTTTTGTATTACAGTTTTAAACATATTGTTTATCAAAAGGACGTCACTGAGAGTTGTGTAATGTGGTAATATTTACTATAAATAAAACAAAATGTACATTCCAAAATTCTCAAATGAAGAAAGTCATTCATTATTCTTAGCCATAGTCACGAAACAGTTCTTTACATTTCCTTTTATTTTCTTTTTCTGTTTTATGGATTCTCAAGGAAATTCTGGGCTGAAAATTGACAGATTTAAGTTTTACAATAAATAAACTAATGTTTTATTGTCAACATGAAAATTGTGATTAGAATGAACAGATAATGAAGGAAAAAATATAAGTTCTTCAATTACACTCAAAATTACACACAAAGTGATCCAAATGTAATCAATGAAATGAGTGAAAATGAAATGGGAACTAGAGGATCGACACTTATTTTCTCATATGATTGGTAAAATTATGCACTATTGCACATTCTATCTCACTAACACTTCAGCCATTATTCAAACAATATAACACAAAATTATGTAACGCTACTAATATTTTCAAAAAAAGTTTACATAAAAAAAAGTAAAGATCTTATATTTAGGAATAGATATTATAAAAAAATCTCTAGCTTAAATATTATAGGTAAATGACATATGAAAAAAATTCTTGCAACTTTATCACAACATGTCTCTTAACCCTTTTTGGGCATTGAGTGTGCTCTGTTAAGTTTTTGTCTTTTTGTCTCATCACGTCATGGTCAGTCAATACTTTTTATCCCATTGGGCAGAGGCTCGGTTCCCTTAGTAACTGGGGTTCTCAGACGGTTACCCATCCAGGAACCCATGGTGTCAAGCAAGTTGATTAACTTCCGTGACCTCCCAGAGCAAAGTTAAGCAATTTGGCTGACACCGGCAAAACTACAATATTGATAAGAGATTTTTTCCTTAATCGAATTTGTTCTAAAAAAGTACATCTTTAATAATTTGTAAGTCTATAAATAAAATTATTATTTTATTTTATATATATTACATATTATTACTATTATCATTATCATCATCATCATCATCATTATTATTATCATTATTATCATCATCATCATCATCATCATCATCATCATTATTATTATTATTATCATTATTATTATTATTATCATTATTATTATCATTATTATTATTATTATCATTATTATCATTATTATTATTATCATTATTATTATTATTATTATTATTATTATTATTATTATTATTATTATTATTATTACTAAAAAATTCAAGGGGCCACATCAGGGGGAATATCGATTTTGATAAAAATCCTGTGAACAGTATAAATGTTGTCGGTACACAGACGGAAGGACAGTCGGGTGTTGGGCCCAAATTGTCGGGAGGGAGGAATGTCAAAGATCATTCCCACCGAGAAAGTTCAATGTGCACTGCTGGAAAAGTAGTAATTTCTTCTACCCAGAGAGACAATAACCCAAAATAGGTGCCTTGTTTATGATTTCCACCATTTGAAATGTTCAAAACAAGGACAAGAAAAATATAGCAGAGAGGATTCATTCAAACTGTTGTACAAGCAAAGTTGGTCTACTTATTAATTCTTTGATACAACCCTTCCCAGAGTTCTATATCTATATTTTTGATAATGTGTAGAAAGACAGATTGGAGAAATGAGGTGAGAGAGGCTGATAGTGATAAACAAAAATTATGATTATTCAACTTTAAAATTTTCTGACTTTCAACATTTGATTGAACCTATTTGATCTTACAGGCATTGATGTTAAATTCAGAAACTCCCATCTAATTATAATTTCTGATTACATTCCAATTATAGCTATTAACAGACCTAGTAATGTTAAGAGTGTTATTATTGCCGAGGCCGAAAGTTAAAAATCGTCAAATACTTTTGCAAGTTAGGATCACAGATTCAACTAGAATTACAATATTACAACCCTGTTACAAATATGAGAAAGTATGTGCTGTTCAGCACCACTTTCATTCAGCAGAAAATGATTCTCTCTTTATAAGTGTACATTATAATCCATTTATTTGTTTTAATTCAATCAATATTTAGCAATTTTAAAGCAAACTTTCTCTTTTTATTGGAAATTTATAATGAAGGAAAATAACCAAAATAAAATATTTACAACAAAAACAAAAATAAATTCGCAGTCCTCAGTCTAAAATATACATACCTAAGGATCCAGGTTTACTCAGGGTCTTACTAGCATGAGGTGTAATTGACTTTACAGTATCTGACTGGCTTCTGTAAAATTTAGCAGTAACTGCTGTCACAGCCCAACCTGCCCACGTTGCAGCAGCACTTGATAAACTTGGAGTAGTTGTATGGACATCAGCCTCTGAAAGTTAATAATTACATTTAGTGAAAGTAATCAGTGTAAGTTCCTTCAGAAGCCCTTAAGAATGTTTTCAAGTTTTACTTATTCATAATTTCCAATGAGATTCTCACATAGACTCCAAACCAAGACAAATCATTCTTTGCACATGGTAGCAACTATTTTTATTATATAACTCGCTATTAGAATTTTTGTACAAACTATTTAAATTTTCAAATTTGTACTACCTTGTAAAAGGTATTAAGTAAACTGGTTTTGTCTATAATGAGTATCTGCTTAATGGTCATTTAAATTATTTTAATATTAATCTTTACAAGCACTGAAATTATTTCCTCTAATCAAGTAAGAAACTGAATTTTCAAATAAATAATACAAATATTAACAGGGTCACCCCAAAGAAAGATGCTTTGGTCATTAGAACAACTAGGAGCTACTATTTCAAATAAAATACCCCCTCTTTCATATTTTTTTTTCTCTACCTCACTCAATGCCCTAGCTTATTAAATGTCATTGCAAAAATTTATTTACATGATTCCTGGTTAAAAACCAACTAGAATTATTTCACGACACCATCAATATGACATAGAAATGAAATAAAAAATACATTCAGTTTTATATAACATTTACAATTAAATAGGTTCCTAAATTAGTTTTAATATATTCTTACTTTGAGGGCAATAAAATATAAAATGAAGAACAAAGCAATCTAATAACTAATATTCAGAATGCTTCTTTAAAAGAATACCCATTGATTCACGAAGACTAGGATCTTCAGACACTTTCTCAAGCTTGCCAAGAAAACCCTTTATAGTTCGAAATGCATTATCTCGAACAGACTTCTCTGGATCTACAGTGAGTTGACATAGTGCCGGCAAAATACGCTGTGCAACTTCAGAGAGAAGGAAGTACTGTTGTGTAGCTGCTAATGCCAAAACACCTAAAAAAAAAACAAAGATATGAAAACCATGCATTAAAAGGATTATTAAATATTCTGTCCATGTGTTACCTGCACTTCTTGCAGGTGGAAATGGATCCCTCATTGCTCGAATAAAAGCAGAAATAAGTACTTTCTGCCTTATTTGAGGATGCAGATGCTGAGCAATTTTCCCCAGACAGACAGTAGTATTTGTCCGAATACCCCCCTGAAAGAAAAAACCCAATTATAAAACGTGAAAAACTTCTCAAAATTCTACATCATATTAACATAGAAGCATTGTTACCTGATCATCTTTTGATTGCAGTCTTGCAAAATGTCGAAGAACTTCAACATTTAAATTATTATAATTAAGTTTTGAAGCAAGATGCATCACAGACTGGAATGAATATAAAATTTAAATGAGTAATGTTTCTAATTTAATTTAATTACCCTTCAACATTTTTTAACTAATTACGCAAAAATTGTCACTATATACCTTCACAGTCTGCTCTCTTATGGTAGGATTGGTATCCATAAATCCATTTGCCACTTGTGGGAAAATTTGATCATTCACAACAGATGCTTGTAAATGACCTGAACAGACACACATATAATAAAAATAAATAAATAAATAAAATAAATAATAATAATAATAATAATAATAATAATAATAATAATAATAATAATAATAATAATAAAAAAGAAAAGAAAATGTAGATCTTAGTTAAGAGGAAAAATATACAAATCATTAAAAATTGTAACGTACCTATGAAGTATTCAAGTTGCTGGAGCAAACGTATTCGTGTGGCCCTGTCATTTGAGGTAAACAGTTTGACGACACATGGAACAATCTTTTTCTGATATTCTACTTCATTCAAAAGACGTCCCAACTAAAATGTTTTTGGAAAGTCATAAATTTAAAATATTAAGCAAATGATAAAATTAGACCTATTGCATTGACGTATAACAAATTCCACAAGAATTATGAATTTAAACATAAGATGACAACAATGTGCTACCTTGAACATCGGCATTAGAACAGCAGAGCCTGCATCACCATACTCATAGGCAGTGATAAGTTGGGGCAATATTTTGTACTGGCACACATTTTCTGGAAAGTTATCCAATTGAGGTGTTAAAGCACTAAAAAATCTGTTCTTCTCACTTCTATCTTTAATCTGTATTTCTTCCAGAAAGAGGAGAGTATCAACTAAGTCATTCTTGAAATATCCCCCAATTTTTCGACATCGTGTTATGATATCAGCAGGATTGGGTCGAGATGAAGGGTTTGCACCAACCAATTCACAATACACAGAGCTCAATTGCTTTGGTATCTGAAAATTTAACAAACCTCAATATCAAATGCTCAGTAAAAATTTTCAGTAAATAATTATACCAGCACTCTTACATTATTCAAATCTTTCAATGCTGATTGTTGAGGTAAAGGTCCATTAAATGTTTCCCATATGAGACACCCAAGACCCCACATGTCTGTAGAGCTGTAATGAAAATACACATTATACACAATATACCCTTCAATAGTGTACCCCTTAAATATTAAAACGTCCACAAATCAAACATATGAAATTAACAAACTTTATTTCATAGAACTTTCAATTGAAGCCCAAAATGCGTACCATTAGGTAAAAATTAGAAGGCAGTTTCTAAAAACAGCTAATTTCAATTTAGCATCCCATTCATTTTATCTGTAAACTCATGATTTTTTTGCTGCACAGAAAATGTTTTCACCCAAAAATGAATGTGTTATGGCATCAGAATGCAAAAGGTCACTCCAAAAACAACAAAACAAAAATAAAACAATGAAAGTTTATATTAGTAACCAATTATTTTCATACCTTCAATCAATGTTAAGAACATAATCTAGAACTTCAAAAGTTTAAAGGATTAAGAAATATTTGCCAATTATATATTCAATCATACTACAGAACATCACGCACAATATTATACTGCATTATACAACATATTAATTTGTTATACATCAAAAGTAATGCAAAAAATATAAAACAGATTTTAAGCAAAGAAATGTGTTACTTTCATCCTGTGATTCTTACCAGTATTTTACACTGATCAAAGAGATGGTATTGTTTCAATATACACGATCACAAAAGGTTGACAGTGGAGGATTCAGAAGGTGTCATGTGGCTCATGCACCTCTCCCTGAAATGCTTTAAGAATGACAACACTGATCAAATATTTATTCCAAATTCATCAAATGAATGACATCATTTATCAAATATTATTTCTTTATAAAAGAAAACAATATATATTATATAAAGTAGATTTAGTTTGTGCTTTAAAAAACTATAGGGTCACAAAACTACTATTGCTTCATTTTTTCAACAAAATAACAAAATTCATAATTTTCTTTTTGAATATTACTTTTTTCTAATTTATTTTATTTCGATGTATTACACAATATGATGAAGTCACATTTCTTTGCTTCTATAAATGCTGAATTTTCTTAAAAAATTTAACAGAAATGAATTTTGATTTCTTTCCTTCAACATGTAGTATGTGAATGATCAAAACGTACCAACAATTTGCACCAACCAAAATCAATTTAAGCAGCAGAAAGTCAATAATCTGAATCTTTTGTGAATAATCTAATCCTTCAAAGTTACTAAATTATAAAGATTTTCAAAATGAACCAATAAGAAGAGCTGGCAGACCTCTACAAACTTGAAAACTTACTAAAATCTTTCATTATTGTGATAATTAAATCTTTTACTTCAGAAACCCGTCAAACACCAAAATCTAAAAAGCGTGTTAGCAGCGGAATATTATTCCACGAGGATAGACACATCGTTTAGTGCATATTTAACTGAAAAATATGCATGCATCAACTGCTTTAATATTAAAAAATATTTTGAAATCAGAAAAACCAGGACACTTTTTGTCCGTTTTCTAGAAATGAGAAATTTGCATTTTACAGTTTCAATGATTCAATTACAAGGTAAAGTGATTGTTCAGGTAAAAAGTTAAGGTGTCCAATCTGGAGTTTCTGGGAAATTTCTCCCCAATCCATTCTACATAATATATGCTTATTTTGTTGTCAATAATACTTTTTATTTAAATTGTAAAATTAAAACAATCTTATATAATGCTTATTTTGTATAATGTATATAATAATTTTCTGTAATCGTCACAGTTAACACCAATTCTAAGAGAGCACAATAATCAGTGTTTGTGTTATACGATTATTATATAAATCCATATCACTATCTTTCCTCGCCAGATCCCAAATTTTGTTCAGGTTACAGTGGAAATCGTATTAAGCAATTTCATGCTAATGAGGGTTTACTGTAGTTTTAATAAAATTATTAAGTAGTCGCTTTTAAACAAAATGTACATGACATACTTGAACTGAACTGACACAGTTTTCACTTCATGCAATTATTTTTTTCCACAGAATCGAATCCAGATTACCAAAAATCCACATTTTTTACATCTAAATTATTGCCATTCTACTGCAGTGTAATTTCTGGTGAGCTTATTAATGTTTCTCTACAAAAAAGTTTTCAATGGTGATGATGCATCAGCATTGTTTAAACAAGGGTCAGTTCTTAACACAAGACATGCAATGTATTGGTAACAATAAAATGGGCAGTTGTCAATACTGGCAATGAATAAGAAATGCATTACAAGTGAAGTTGAGTTGTTAAAAAATCCCTACAAAACAAGTAACTTTTAATAACACAATGCTTTCATAAAATGAAATGGGCAGAAAAGACGATATGTCAAATCAGATTGATTCTTACATATGGAAGAAATGTTGGTCCTCATTGAAATTGCTTCTTTTTTTAATATTTTTGCAATCATAAAGTTAATGCTGGGCAAGAAGAGAATACTTTTAGCTTAAATGAAAATGAGACTAACTCATTTTATACAATTCATTAGAATCTACAACATTACCATTAACTTATTTTACTCATTAAGTATATTGTACATAATTTGTCATTCCCATTTGATACAATGTGTTTCTCCCTTCTTTCAAAAATAAAAAAAAATTTTAGACACTAGATTTCTACTTCTACATATGAAGAAATACTACATGCGTAGTAATAATAATAATAATAATAACACGCTGTATAACACCAATATTATGGGAGAATCAAAGGATATCTACCATTTGGTGATGAGTCTCTGACGACCAGGATCTGCCTTCTCTGGAGGATCATACTTTTCAAGTGATGGCAAGATTTTAATAGGAAGACCCGTGCCTTCACTAGCTCCAGCAACATATTCTACACCCCCAAGTTTCCATTCACCAGCACCATTGACAAATACTGATGACAAGCATACATTGTTATGCCGAAGGTTACCATCATTGTTTAAAAAGCTTAATGCTCTCTGGAATATTTAATGCAACATAAACCACAAAAAATAAAAAATACCTCACTTGCAAGGAATTCTTTTTCGAGATGCAATACTCACAGTTATTTGAAATATGCCCCATGCCAAATATAACTCACGCTGATGACCTTCTTTTCCATCTTTAGATAATTCACCTAAGTATGTATGAAGTGGTACCACGTATTCTGTAGCTAAATAAATAACTTTCTCAGTCTGGAAAAAAAAAAGTTCTCGGAATATTAAAACATTTGGATAAAAGATAAATATTATCACCAAAAAATGAAGATAAAATGTAAAATCTTGCCAACAAGAAATGACAAACATTTATGAAAAATAAAGCAAGTGGATAGTGGCATCTGAGAAATTTAATTTACAATAGTTTTTTATTTGTGATACAACAATCATCCTTTTTGTCTTTTCCTTCTTTTTTCATTATTTTAATACATGACATTAGCAACACTTCTATTCTGAATTAACATTAATTACATCATAATAAAGTTTCAAAAGGAATGAAAACTTAATAGATCAATAACAGAACACATTAATTATTAGCTCTGTACCTCCAAACTATCCAGGTAAGTAAGAATACTAGGATGCCGTAAAGTCTTCAAACGTTTCACAGCTGCCTTAGCAATATCAAACTGAGTCTCACTTCCAGTTCTTACATCAAAAACGAACACTGACACATCTTCACCACTTCCCTGCAAAGACATACAGAATATTCACATAATTATTTTTTCATTAATTCTCATTGCCTTAAAAATAACTTCAATTTTTTCTATTAAATAACTTTAAATGAGAAATCAATTTTTCTCATTTAACCAAAAGTAATTACTGATTGATTAAGTAAGAAACAAGACCACAAATTAAAATGTTTTCTTTTTGGATTAAAAACTTTATTCAAAATTCTCTGAATACTAATAACATGATATTATGTGTCAACATTTTAATGTCACTAGAAATAAATAAACAATTCATGGACATTACAAAATGCAGGGAATCTTAAATGAAATGTCATGTAATGACAAAATTGACAATTGAAAATTCATTAGGAAGAATGCACTAATGCAAATAGCATTTAATATAATGATTTTGCCACATGCATATATGTTTAATACGTGTCAGGCACATTTTCCAAGTGTCATGTGCAATCACATTCTCAATTACCTTCTTTTTTCCTTGGTGTAAACTCCACACACTTTTGTCTTCTAACCCTTGAACAGGCTCTGAAATTTCATAAGGGAAATCCTTGGAAGGATCCCGCGCAAATAACGACCACATTATGAGAAACTGAGAAAAGTTGAACTCATGATTTCAACTTTACAATCCGCATACGTAGCATTGAAACCCACTATCGTCCTCCCGCACACATCCACATATCTCAAGGGAGGTAGGCAGGCATAAACCACACTAGCGCGAGTGAGACAGCTGCTAACTTCATCTGTGGAGTATACTCTGTTTCAAACACTTTGACTTTTACGTCTGGAAAAACTATTGAGATTCAAAATGTGTAACTGTGAATGTAATACTTTAGAATACACGAAGACACGATTAAATTGAAGGGCAACCTACTGCAAGTATCCGTAATGAATAAAGTTAGCATAATATTAATTTAAACCTAACCTTCTGAAAGCAATTTTTCATAGATATTTTTTATTTATGCAAGAAGTTTTTTGTGGCAGAACACAATAATTTACATACAATTAAAGTGTTATAAAAGAATGTAATACAACTTATTTTAATAATAATAATAATAATAATAATAATAATAACAATAACAACAACAACAATAATAATTTTACGTGTATGTCACACACACATTTTTTATGACAATGCATGGATAAATGTTGAGAAAATGAATTAAGTTCGCAAGAATTATTTTAGAAAATGAAGAGGTATCCCTATTTCATATACATCCCCTTTATTTCTGATTCACTACGATAAGCCAGGGGCGCCCAGAGAAAATCAGGAGCCTGGGGGCAGATGATCCACTGGGGTTCCTTATTTGAAACAAAAAATTCCCTTCACCCTCAATTCATAAACAGAATTCATTTTTTCATGCATCAGAAATAACCGGTAGGGTTCAATTCGGATTAGAGATAAATAGGTATATTTTTCATTTCTTCTGAATGAAAAAAAATTCGGGGCCAATTAAGTCCAGGCCTGGGGCAAATTGCCTCAGCTGTTGCCCCTCTGGACGCCCCTGCGTTAAGTTGGCGTAACTAAAAAAATTGAAAATATTTTAACACAAACACTCAGAAAATGTATTTTGATACTAGTATTTTGATAAATACAGAACTAGTATTTTGATAAATAGTGTAGCGTTAGTTCTTAAATATATACAATTTTCTTTCAATTATTTTACAATTTATTCTGGGATCCACCCCCCCCCCCCCGTTAGTATTCTCGTGATACCAGAATAGCATTGGGACGCGGCTGTTAAAAACAAATGCAACCCTATTGACTATCAAACCTACTAATGTGTGCGGATGTTGCTAGCAACAGATAGTGGGATGGGTAAACATGTGGCGAACGTCTGTGGGGATGAAGTGACATTCAACTCTACTTGGGTTTTTATGACCTGACAATTGACGTAAATCAGCTGTTACGGTGTCATCCAATCGAGAGCTAAAACCTCATTACGGTGACGTTACTGTAGTGACGTTTAAGATCCCGATTGGACGAAACCGTCAACAGCCGATTTACGTTAAGTGCCAGGTTATAAAAGCCAAGTATTTAAGAACCGACAGTGTTTAAGCGACTCTGACAGTTCAATGCTGTTGCCATACATAATTACGCACATGACACTACCTACACCACAGATAAATTAAATCTCAAAACATTAACACAAGCTGATTGCATCAGAGAGGTCACATGACGTACCGCAGCACGTGGCGTGAGAACTCTCAGAGTCGCTTATACGCCGCCGGACTTTTTTTTGTAGTACCTATCATTTACACTGAAGTATAATATGTTAGTATAATGAGCGAGGAATCTACACATTCGACTGTCCAAATTTTATAATAATAATAATAATAATAATAATAATAATAATAATAATAATAATAATAATAATAATAATAATAATTATTATTATTATTATTATTATTATTATTATTATTATTATTATTATTATTGGCGAATTCTCCCCAGAAATGGAAGACGTTAAGCAAGTAACTCGATCAATTTTTCTTTGAGTTCTTCTTGTTGATCCAATAGGCTTTCATTCTTTCCGAGAAAGCTCGTTTACGTTCTTCTGACCATTTTGGTCTGTACTGTTTTTGCTTAGGTTGCTCTGACATAACTTCCCATTTGTCTACTTTGTGTCTGAAGGTGTCTCTTTCTAAAATGTCTGCTGGCCTTATGTTTGCGTTTTTAGGTCCTTTCTAATTTCATCTAGCCAAGGTGTGGAATTTTTAAGTGACGTTATATAATTTAGTATCCGTTTTGTCAGTCGATTTTCCGGTAGTCTGTTGAGATGACCAAAGAATTTCATTCGCCTTTTCCTAATATCAATTTCGATGTTTGATAACTGTTCTGTTGTTTTAATTGTTTGCAGCCTGTAACCGTCTTGGGTATGTCTTGCTCCTAGAATTTTCCTAATGATCTTTCTCTATTTCTTCTTCTTCTTCTTCTTCTTCTGATTATAATAATAATAATAATAATAATAATTATTATTATTATTATTATTATTATTAAAACTCCACCTAAGGAGTATACGACTTTTTAATTGTTGTGTGGCTTGAATACCCCCATGAGCCTGAGAGCTGTCGGCGGTAGCCTAGCTACTGGTAGGGCCACCCATGCTGAATAGGTTGAAGGTGAGGGGTCAGACGAAGAAGTACTCAATTCTTTATTTATTTATTTATTTATTTTACGTCAAAAAAAAACAGTTAAAAACTGCGTATGACGTGCTATGGGGAAAAGTGAATTGTGTGCACATTTTCAAAATTCTGTGATCCCTACACTAAGTCATATACTACTTAAATTTTGAATTTTTGAAAGGGAGAAAAAAAACTCCCGTGTAAAAAATTTGTTTTCAAGGATAAACAAGCAATAAATTTTGAATTTTGAAAGGGAGAAAAAAAAACAAAAAAACTCCCATGTAAAAAAATCTATTTTCAAGGGTAAATAAGCAATAAAATTTGGCTCTTATTACTTCCTGCCGCGACAACATGGAAACGATAATTTGAATAATTGTATTTCCCGCTGAATTCTAGAAGAGGTGCACAGAAAATGAAGTTACATTTATGTCCAGAAGCAAAACAAGGGGCCATCTCAGCATTTGCTCAATGGATCAGGGAAACTGGACGAAAAACCTGATCGAGATGGGGGTCATTGACCCGGAAGCTGTAGTACAATAGTTGTTACAGGTTGTTTATACTCATTTATACAGTCCAAATGGTAAATAATGCATTATGTATCATTGTTAAATTTAATGTTACTTTTTTTGTGATGCTCAGTATAGTCTCTAATTGTATAGAAACAGTTATGCAGCAGAAACGATTTCACTTGGGATTTAAACTTTTCTATTGAATTTAATCGTTTAATGTCATCTGGCAAAGTGTTGTAAAATAATGTACATGTATTGTATGTGAATTTTTGTAATGAGCTGTTGATACTGTCACCTGATGAATATGATTTCTACGTCGAGTGTTATAGTAATAGACTTCGGCATTTTCTGAAAAAATATTCCCGCCCTTGAGCAAGTCATTTTTTACAAAAACCACTGATTCGTAAATAAAAAGACACGGTAATGGTAGAATTCCTAGATTAATGAAGAAAGGCTTACATGAATCACGTGAGTGGGATTTGGTTATTATTCGTACAATTCGTTTTCGTAATCTAAAAGTCTGGGAGCTATAAGATGTATTTCCCCAGAATATTATGCCAGAATATTATGCAGAATATTATGCTCCAGAGGAGAGTGGGAAGTAAGTAGAGAGGAAAGGGTCATGAACTTTGAACTTCCTGTTATCGGCCCATGGAGGGTACCCGAGAGAAAGTGGCACATCAGGCCACTCATTAGAGTGGAGCCTTGAATTAGCCAGCGAAGGAGGCTGCCTTCAGCAGTAAATGAATATCCCGTAGGGTTTAGTTATGCCGACTGGCGATTGGAGGGATTCATGCTGGGCCCTGCGGGGATGTCCCGAGGCCACTGTGGGTCGCAGTAACGGATATAATACAGGCAGTGGAGAATCCCGAACATTATTTTAAGTATACCGCACTTTATGGAAGCTACCTCTACCGTTGTCTTTTATTTCGAGCTTTTCTGAAATCCCAATTCTATGAAATTTCGTCCTCAATAATTTTTCTACAAGAAAATTACACAAACCACTCACTTCTGGATCATTAACACACTCCATTTTCACAAAAACTTGAGAGAAGCGTAACTTACGAATTAGCAGAGAAGGACTGTTCACCGCAATATTTTGCGGTGCCTACCGACCGCCCAGACGCGCATCCTCTCCTCTCCCGGCCCTTGAAACATAAGGAGCCATAGGTGATCACGGCTGGCATGCGGTCCTTTCGCCTGCGCTAACGAATTCTCTGGACAGCATTTAGAACCGTTTGAAACTTCACGCACTTCATAGTGCTTACGATAGGGAGACTGACTGGCTCTCGGTAGCAAGTAAAGCTTTCAAAATCTCAATAACTTTTTAGTGGATTATCAAACTTATGAAATATTTATTAAACACTACGAATTTCCTAGGTATACCGGCGGTATATGCGGTGTATCGGAGAATTCGCCACTGAATACAGGAAATAACCTAAGGAGTAAGGGTGAGCTGTGAACTCGCACTTGTTTCCTGAGAAACTTCACTTAAAACCAATGAGCAAAATGGATAATACAAACCTTAACGTGTTCTATTAACGTTCCATACCTGCTCAGAAACCGAGCTAACGTCACCTCGTCGACGTCTGGTTATCCCAGGGACAAGACGGGATCCGGGGGGGGGGGGCAAGGAGGGGCAACTGCCCCCCCTAATATTGGGACAATTTCTTTAATATTTCATTCGCGGATATTAAAATCTATATCATAAACGATTTACTTTTTTTTCTGTATTTTGAGAACAAATTTAACAATAATTAAGCGAACAATAATTTGATTAAGCTCAGCTAATAAAATACATTAATAAATTCGTTAAATTTAGCCCCATATTATAAAACGCGCGAGATCATGTTAAGCGTTACTGCGAATATCCCATATTAATAAATCATCTTTCAATTATATTGCTTTTAAATAATTATAATTGCTTTTAAAATTATATTGCTTTTATTTCCTTAGAAATTTAACAGTTTCTTGCCTAAAATCACGAGTCATATCATTCGAATTAACAAATATTACGATTAAATCAATTCTTTCCATTACAAATTTAGTAGCGTTCATAAATATTTCAAATGGCGGAAAATAGGTGCTTCTCACGAAACGTTGTTACGAGAAACGTAAATTCACAGCACAGCCATTTTAAGTAATTTAAAGTAAATGTGATTTAAGGACAGGAAAGTAGTAAAAATGGATTTTATTTCTTTAACTACAGCTGAGCAATCAAAACTAGTGGTGCTACAGAATGGCACAGACCTTTCCTCTACTTATATATATATATATATATATATATATATATATATATATATATATATATATATATATATATATATATATATATATATATATCGACCAGCTTTACAATCTTGCACCCATCCTCTTGCCAGCTGCAATCCATCACCGCCGAAAGTACATTTCTTTTACTTCAATTTTTCGGTTTCCTAATGATAGAAATGAAATATTATTTTAAGAATATTAAAGAAGAGTAAAATTCGTCCTATAAGGAAATTTTTGCAGCAAACTTTGGAGACGTTTTTAAGAAAATAGCGTTTATGCGTTACTGTAAATGCGAAATTTGAATCTTTTTCACAGGAATCTTTTGACTTTTCAAAAAACTATTTTGGAAGTCATTTGAAACTCCTCCACTCACAAATGCAATTACGTACACAGATTGCTGCAAATATGCATATTAAAGACCTGAGTGATATTTTTAAAAAATGTGTAATAAAAAAGTATACAGCAAAATGACTTTTATGTCATTTTGTGTGTCTTAAAGTGTATTTAGTATTATCCGTACGAAAAGTTTGAAGAAAAAATTTATAGCCATTTTTGAGAAAATGGCATTTGAGCGTTTCTGCAAATGCCGAATTCTAAGCTCGTTTTCACAGAAAACTTTATATGACTTTATTTAAGGCACGTTTACTCGTAAATATAATAATGTGAACAAATCGTGTAAATATAATAATGAAAATATTATCGACGTGAGAGACAAGTAAAAAAAGTATTTAAAAAAAGAATAGAGCAGTTTGGCGTTTATGCCATTTCATAGAGTTTATGTAGCTTTATCCCTACCAAAAGTTTAAAGAAAAAATATGGAGCTGTTTTTTAAAAAAAATTGTTTTTTTTATTTTTACTTTCTCGTATAGAGAAAGTTATGTAATGCTGCGGAAAATCGATTTCGAGATTTCAACGGAAATACACGTTTTGGGGTCCCCTGATACCGAAAAAGTGTTTTTTTTTGTTTCAAAACGTCCGTCCGTCCGTCTGTCTGTCTGTCTGTCTGTCTGTCTGTCTGTCTGTCTGTCTGTCTGTCTGTCTGTCTGTCTGCCTGTCTGTCTGTCTGTCTGTCTGTCCGTCCGTCTGTCTGTCTGTCTGTCTGTCTGTCTGTCCGTCCGTCCGTCCATCCGTCCGGACGGACTGACACTACTAGCGCCTAAACCATGCGTACGATCTTTTCCAAATTGAAGAAACCACTGTCCATCTGGCTCTAGTTGAACCTTTGAAATTTTGAAAAACGTTCTTTAAAATTTGGGGGTACTTTACATAAAGCTCCCCGGACATTTTCAAAATTTTCTTAAAACCGGCAACAAATTTTTTCTTTAAACTTCTTGTAAGAATAAAGCAAAATACACGTATGAAGATGGCCTATGTCCGATTTATACGGTTAACTCTGAATTTTCGAAAAGTTTGAAAGTTTGAATTTTCTTCGATGTCTTCCTGCAACTACAAAATTGAAGATATTTCCTTCAAGTAAAATTTGTTCTCCATATTTAGTTCTTTCATTAAGGTCAAGTTCATTTTTTGAAAATTTTAGTAGTTTTCGCGCAGTACTGTGTGCAATATGTGCAATTTTAAAATATAACAAAAACAAGGTTTTTCAAAACGGCCACAATTATTTTCTTTAAACTTTCTGTAGGAATAGTGCTAAAAGCACTCTATAAGATGACATAAACGCTATATTGATATATTCTTTTGTTTTTCAAAATGTACAAAAATGTATTTTTTTCACTCTCTCACGTCGTTAATATTAACATTAGAGACGATTCGTTCACATTATTGAATATATATGTACATGTACTTTAAATACTGTAACATAAAGGTTTTCGAAAACTCAACAGTTTTTTGGGAAAATGAGCTGAAATTTCTCATTTTCAGAAAAGCTCGCTCGTAATTTTCTCAAAAACCGCTCCAAATTTTTTCTTCCACGTTCTCCAACAGATAGTGCTAACTGCATTGTTTAAAATTATGTAAAGTTCATTTTGGTATATTCTTTTGTTTTTTCAAAAATTACACAAATGTGATTTTTTTAAATCTCGCACGCCGTTAATATGCACATTTCCAGTAATTTGTATACATTATTGCAGTTGTGAGTGGAAGTACTTCAAATGAAGTTTTTTATAAAGTCAATAGATTCCTGTGAAAAGAGCTTCACATTTCGCATTTACAGTAACAGTTAAATGCCATTTTCTTATAAACGGCTCCAAATTTTTCAATAAAAATTTCTATTTAAGAGGAAGTTTTACTCTTCTTTAATATTCTTAAAGTAATATTTCGGTTCTGCTATTAGGAAACCGAAAAGTTGTGAAAATGTAAAAAAAATTACTTTGGGCGGCGATAGATGGCAGCTGGCCAGAGGAACGGGCAAGACCGTAAAGGCAGTCCACACCAAGGAAATTAGAAAACTTTACTACGAGAAAGTCTGTTCCATTGTCTAGCACCACTAGTTTAAAATTGCAGACAAATATTGCACGTTCATATTGCGCGCAATATTGCGCGAAAACTACAAAAGGTTTTAAAAAATGTGCATGACTTTAATGAAAGAACTAATTTAGGACTGCAAATTTCTTTTGAAGGAAAAATCTCTATCTTCAATTTCGAAGTGGTAGGAAGTCGCCAGGCGAAACAAACTCATACTTTATAATTATTGAAAATTCAGAGTTAACTGTGAAAATTAGACATATGCCACCTTTATAAGTATATTTTACTCTATTCTTAAAGGAAATTTAAAGAAAAAATTTGGAGCCATTTTTTATAAAATTTTTAAAATGTGGCGGGGTTTCATGTAAAATACCCCCAAAAACCAATGAATGTTTTTCGAAACCACAGAACTTCGACCCAGGCCAGATCGGCAGGGGTTTCTTCAGTTTGGGAAATATCCTATGGATGGTTTAGGTGCTAGTGTTGTTTACATACACCAGACGGAAGAACGGACGGACGTTTTACCGTCAATCAATTTTTCGGTATCAGGGACTCACAATACGGGGATTCTGGCTACACCACGTGTTACATGATTTTTTTTTAAATTTAGCAACTAGATTTACGCACTTTTTCGTTATGAGGGCCCGGCAATAAGAGTTTTTCTGTCGAAAATTCGCCGTTTTTTCGCGCAGCATTACATTCTTTCTCTCTCCTGTATAAATGGTAGTGAGAAAGTAAAAAATGTTTTTCTGATAGTTTAAAATATTTTCTTATTTTCAATTTTTTTCAACCAGATAAAATAGTGCTAAGATGACGAAAAAAATTAAAATTAAAAAACATGTTTCTCGCTAAAGAGGATGTGGGTGGTGGGACGCGGGCCAAGAATGCTTAAAAAATCTTATTTTAATGGAAGAGTTATAGTGTAACTACTCACGTGTCATTTGGTTTAGGAGAACTCTTTACTATCTCATTCGGGGAGACCCTTTGCCCCTCCCCCAATAAAGGATCCGAAATCCCTCCTCTGCCCACGGATGTTAGTCCCAGGGCCACAGAGTCGGCAATAGCTCGAAGCCAACGTCAGAGATGGACACGGGATAAATCAAAGGAGGTGATTTGGTTATTTGACTACGCAAAATCGAAAAACTGGGGCTCAGAAATAGTTTTTAAGATATGCAGATATTCAGAGAAATGCAAAGTATGCTCTTCGATCGAACTATCCACACTATTTACCACCACATTTAGAACCATCTAATAGCACTGACAACGATGGCCCTCTCGAAGGGCTCTCTCATCTCTTCCCAGTGTAACATCCGTCAGTGGTGCAAATTCATCTGGCTATGAATCACACGATAAAAACATGATGCGGTACCTCCTTCGACGCGAGATAGAAGAGTTCGTCTACTTCCATTCGAATCTCGTGCACCGTTGAGGAAAATATACGAAAATGCTAAAGCTACGAGAGTGAGCAAATTTTGTCTTAAATGAGGCTTTATAGACCCCAGGAAGAGATCTATGTAATACTGAAATCAATTGCATCATGTATGAAACTGGATATCTGGTAACTCAGATAATTTTGCGACGAGCCAAGAACACCGACGGCCGGCAGCCAGACAAAGTAAACAGCTCAGTGAAAGGAATTATGAAACGGATAGCCGACACTCGACGTGAAATATTACTCTTAAGGAGGTTAGAGCGAGATACGTGTTATGTTTAACATGCCTATTTTATTGTATTAATCAAAAGATGAGAGATCATTCTATGTTCTGGTAGAGTTTGAATGGTTTTCACCGTCTAGTCTTTGCATAATGAGGCCGTAAATTTGTCATTTTAACAATGGCTCTTATGGCGACGTGACAGGTCCGACCTGAAATTTTAAAAGTGTGAGAAAACTAACTGTTGAAATTGTTTTTAAAAACTGTTCCTTAGGTAGCTAGCATGTCGAAGAATCAATATGCGCAATTTGCAGGACACTTGCCGTTTCAAATGGGAGAATTTTGGAAAATTATAAGCCTTCATGAGTCCAAAGGGAAAAGTTCGCGCGCTTCCTACACGGTCGGGGCGGGAACGCGATGCTCGACCACACCGCGCGCGTAGCGCGCTTTATTCAAATTGTGTGACGTCTTCGGCGAGAGATCTGGCATTGCTCTGGGTCTTCTGAGCGCCACTAAAAGATCCGCACTCCTGGAAAGCATTGCCTCTGATATTAGCCAGATATTCAGCAAAGCTGAAATGTGATGGTTATAATAATTTGTGCAATCTGAATGAAAAGCTGAATTTAATTCATATTCCAAATGAATCACTTTGATATCACTCTCTATGAGCAAATGGGTGATCTTGAGAGTTTATAGATTTTTTATATCTTCGGTGCAGGATTATTATTTCGTACTGAACTGTATGTAAGCTTTATGACTTTTGTTCCTGAACAATGATTACCTATTTATTTGATTATACGAATGATGAATTGTCCGAAAATGATTCATATTCTCTTTTATTCTGCGAAATACACAATAGATGGCATTGCCTTTTACAGCACAGTTGCAAGATACCTTACACGGGTCTCAAAGCAGCAACCTTTAGCATAAGTCAGCAGCCCAATGAACTTTTCAGTGGTATCAAAAATATGTAGAAATAATCAAATATTTTTATGCTGGTGTTAGTGTCAACCATTCAAGGGATAAGTAAATGCAGAGCTGGACTTCCCTACTAGCAAAATAAGAAGGCTTGGGACTCCCATCCCCATGCCCGTATTTTTTAAAATAAATATTATTAAAAACTTCATAAAATGCTTTTATCTGATTATAATCATTTGTCAAATTGTTTACTGAACCGAAATGTTGGAATTTAAAAATAAATTGAATGGAACATGTCTTTGTAAATGAGAAATTAAAAATGTAATGTCCACTTAGTAAGCAATTTTTTTCATTTACATCTGTGTTTGTACAAGGATTTATTATATCATAGTAAGTGTTTTTAGTTAATTAAAAATTTGTTTTGAAGGTCCAAAACAATTTTGTACTTGGAGGCCCACTGCATCAACATCCAGCCATGGGTAAATGAAATTGAAATTGTAAGAATAACGATAAATTCATTCTTTGGTAGTATGTATGTAACGAATATTGGCCCGATACGATCACCGGCCGGCACCACCACCAACTACCTGTACGCGCGTATTGCGTCATCTGCCGGCGCCACCACGAGCTGCCTGTGAGCGCGGGTTGCGTCATCTGCCTGCACTAGATTTTTCCAGAACCTCCGGAAAGTTCTCGACGACACCCGCGGAGTATAAATATGCGGCGGCCGGTACCGCGAGTCAGTCTTAAGTCCGCGGTGGAAGCTGAACTGTGAAGTGTGTGCATCGCGGTGCAGTGATTGTGCTCAGTGACGTGAACCGTGGTCAGAGCATCGAACTGTGGTTAGTGCAGTGAACTGTGGCCAGTGCATCGAACTGTGAGTAGTGCAGTGGACTGTGACCAGTGCATCGGACTGTGACCAGTGCATCGAACTGTGATCAGTGCAGTGAACTGTGGCAGTGCTTAGGACTGCGCGAGTGTAAATAAATAATCAAGAGAAGTGTAGTGTAAATAAATAATCAAGGGAAGTGTAGTGTAAATAAACAATCAAGAGAAGTGTAGTGTAAATAAATAATCAAGTGATATCGTAGGCTTCCGCGGCCAGAGTCATGATCTGGGCTGTCCGGGTGACGCCGCGTCGAAGGCTGGGGTGCCGACGTTTCGACCGACATATCGCGGTCCTCTTCAGGGCTGTACTGCGCCAGGATGACGACGTCGTTTATGGCCGAATTATGGCGGCCTGCTCCTGGTGGGGAGCTCTTCCGCCGGTGGTTTTTCTTCAAGTGTTTAATCAAATTTTTTGCGGCCGCCTTACGATTTTCTCGTATTTGGGCGGCGCGCTTGTTGTTTCTGCTTATTATTCTTTCGTTTTCTTTCCTCTTATTCTCTTAGCTGCTCCCAGAAAGAAGTGATGTTGCTTCATCATGTCATTTCCCGTCGTTAGTCGCTCCCCGGTTTTTTTTTTTATTTTTTTTTTTTATTTATTTATTTATATAATATACAGTTTATATAATACAAGATACCTGGTGTGAACATAACTAATATAACCTAATGCCTAATAAATTTCCTTTGAGTGCCTAATGTGAACAATATGTAATTTGGGTAGCTAATATATAACCTAATGCCTAATGGATTATCTTTGAACACCTGAATATAACACCTGAATATAACTAATAATTGAACACCTGAATATAACTAATGAAATCTAATGCCTAATAAATTGCTAACAATAATATAATTTGGATAATTGATATATATTCTAATACCTAATACCTATTATATAACCTAATATCTAATGAACTATCTTTAAATATTTGATGTGAACATATCTAATATATCTATCTATGAACATATCTAATGAACATATCTAATGAACTATCTTTAAATATTTGATGTGAACATAACTAATATGTAACCTAGTGTATACCTAATATATAATTTGATTTTATATCTAAGAGTTTATGTACAGGTGATGTGGGGATATTTACATATATACATGTTTTTTAAGATGGCATTTGAGTGTTGAGTTAAATGAGTGAGGTGAGGTGGTGTGAGAATATTTACATATTTACATGGTTTGGGTGATGGGTTTAATGAGTGAAATGAAGTGAAATGAAGTGAATGAAATGAAGTGACGAATGAATGAATGAAATGAAGTGAAATGGAGAGAGCTTTGGTGATCTGCGGAGGCCGATGCATGTTTGATGTGTGTGTGTGTTTGGTGTTTAAGTGTTGTTTGTGTAGTGTAAATGTGTTGTATGCAGGTGATAGATAAACTATGGTGGTTTTTGGAAAATGATGTCTGTGGGTAGTTTTTTTGGTTTTGTGTCGTGATTTTTTGTTGTAGTATTGTGTGTAGGGCTCAAAATGGGGGTGGAGGTGGATGTTGGTGAAAATGGTTTTGATTCTCTCCGTGGCAAGTGTGTGTATGGCAGAGGCAATTGTGTTGGTGTTTCTGTTTGTGAGCTCTGTATCGAGAGTTGTTCCGGGTGGGGGCTTGAAAGCGGCGCGAATAAAAGAGTGTTCGGCGCGCGTGAGCTTCTCACGGCGCCTTCCCGCGGCCGCCGCCCACACCTCGCACGCGTAGAGCCCCGCGCTCCTTACGCACGCAAGGTACAGGCGGATTTTTACCTTATCCTGAAGGGATTTGGTTTTGAAGAGTGGAAGAAGGCAGTGTATGCGTTGTATCATGTTTCTTTGTGTTTTTTGTAGGTGTGCATTCCAGTTTAGGCGTCGGTCAAATGTGACGCCTAGGTATTTAATTTCGTCTTGCCACGGAAGAGAGTGAGCGTGTAGGCGGATGGGAGCGACGGTGTGCGCGTTGTGAGAAAGTTTGTGGGTGAAGAGAATGGCCTGGCATTTCTGCGCATTCAGCGTGAGGCCGTTTTCCGCACTCCAATTCGTTAGTGCATTTGCGGCACGCTGAAGTTTTGCAATGGTGAATTTAATTCTACTATCTTTGACTGCGAACGCTACGTCGTCAGCGTAGATAAAATCGCTCACTCCTGTAGTAGTAGGAGAGTCATTTATAAAGAGAGAGAAAAGGAAGGGAGAGAGCACGGCTCCTTGTGGGACGCCGGCGAGAATGGGGCGAGAAGAGGAGGTGTGGGATTTATAGATGACAGAGAAAGAGCGGGATGACAGGTAGCTTGTAATTAGATTTAGTAGAAATGTGGGGACGTAGGGGCGAAGTTTGTGAAGAAGGAGTGGGTGGTGGACGGTATCGAAGGCGAAAGAGAAGTCGAAGAAGAGAGCTGGAAGAGTACAGTGGCGGTCGAGGGCGAAAGAAGCGAAGAGAGCAAAGCGGAGAGCTTGAAGAGCGGAGGAGCGATTCTTCCGAAAGCCGAACTGCGTCCCCCTAATAATTCCTCGCTGCTCGAAATCTGGCAGAATTCTCTTGAGGATTAGTTTCTCGAAGAGTTTGCCGAGAATCGGGAGGAGGGAGATCGGTCGATAGTTTTCCGGGAGACGCGAGTTTTTGTTCGGTTTCGGAATTACCGTCACAGTCGCAGATTTCCATGCTGCGGGGAAATATTGCACAGAAATGCAGGCAGTGTAAATGGAAGCTAGGAGGCGGGCGGCCTTAGGAGGTAATTTCCTTAGCATTTCGCCAGAGAGTTTATCCGGCCCGCCCGCTCGTTTCGTGTCAATGTTTTTAAGTTGGTCGCTTACCTCATCCTCTGTAATGCGCCAGTCAGACGGAATTTCGTGTGGGGGCGTAGGAGTAAAAGAGATTTCCGCGGCGGTGGCTGGAAGAGAGAGGCCGATAGAAGGCGGAGAAAAGCGAGTTTGCAGAGTATCTGCGAAAACTTCAGCTTTAACTGCGGGGTCGTAGGTGGGAGGTAGGCCGTGGGGTCGATTAAGTGCTGTGGTGGCCGGCTGTGGGCTTCGCAAGGCCCGTTGCAATTTCCACAGATCTTTTGCGTTATTTATTTGGGAATTTTGAATGAGTTGTTCCCACATCGCATTCCTGTGCTCCCGCAAGAGCTTGGAGGTTTTCCGCCGAATAGATTGATACGCCGCTTTCGCTGCGGGGTCGTGAGAGCGGTGGTATTCTCTCTGCGCCTTTCGGCGCTCCTGAATGAGACGAATCAGCTCGACGGGTGTCTGGTTAGAGTTTAGAGAAGATGCGGGGGTGTGGGAGTTTTCGTTGAAGGCGGTTTTTATTTGGTAATTGAGGTGGGTAATGGCACGGTCAATATTGTGAGGGGAATCTAGGACGGGGTTTCCGATGAGCTTGTTTGAAACCTTTGTTTTAAACGAAGCCCAATCGGTGACGGGTTTGGGTTTTGGGGCGGGGGCGGAGAAGAGAGCTCTCTGCAGGGCAAAGAGAATCGGGAGGTGATCAGATGTCAGGTCGTGAAGGGGTTTGGGGGTTGTGATGGAAATGGAGGGGGAATGAAGGGCGATATCTAGGATATCGCCTTCTATCTGATTTGTGAAAAGGTTGGTGCGGAGGTGGGTGATAGATGGGGGAGCGGAAATGGTGAGCTGATTGCTTCTATTCAGGTAGGAGAGCAGGCGATTTCCCGCAGCGTTCCGCACACGGCAGCCCCAGTCCGTGTGCTTTGCATTTAGATCGCCTGCTATTATTACCGACGGTCCGAGCGTCAGCAGCGTATCGAGGTCGCATTCCTCTAGTTGAAGTTGAGGCCGCTTATAGGCGGAGACGAGTATAATCGCTCCTTGCGGCGTTCCTACTTCAACAGCTGTGGCTTCTATTGCGGCGAGAGGCGGCATTACCAGAAGCGTATGTGGGATATTTTTCCGAATAGCTATAAGAGTGCCACCGCCGCGGTGCGGCCCAGGACGGCTGTTTTTGTAAGTATAGAAATGCCGAAGTGAGAATGCTTCGGCCGGAAGAAGGTGTGTCTCCTGGATGAGAACGACGTGCGGTGAATAGTCCGTTAGAAATTGTTCTAACTCCGCTTTTTTGCGGATTAAGCCGCCGTTCCCATTCCAGGAGACGATTTTGAAGAAGGAGTTTGGTGAAGGGTTCATGGGAAGGCAGATTCGATGATGGGAATGATAGAAAGGAGTTTTTCTAAAGTGTTACCTGGGCCGCGGAAAATTTCTAAAATGCGTTTAACTGTGGAAATAATAAGTGTGAGATTTACTCCGCGGAGGAGTGTTACGAGTTCAGAGAGCTCTGAGAGGCCGCCGAGAGCGGATGTCGGGGTCGAAATCGCGTTTGAGTTCGCGGGAGGAGCAGAGGGCGCCGCGGTTGGCCGGCCGGTGATGACGTCAGCGAAGGGGGCCAATAGGGTGCTCGCGGTGGTGGGAGCGACGGGGGCCAATCCGGGCAGCGCTGGGAAGGCTTCTGGGGTGGGAGCTACGGGCGTTGAGGTGACAAGCGCTGTGCGCGGTGCTGCATAATTATTTATGCGTCGCGCATGATCAGCGGCGGAGCGCGCCTGTCGCGCACCCGCGAGGCGCTGCGCCCGTGCGGCCTTGTAATTAGCAAGGGCTACGCATTCGCCGTAATTGGCTGTGTGCGGCCCCTGACAGTTAGCACATTTCGGTGTTCCTGTGCGTTGACATGCCTCGAAGGCGTGACCGCCTCCGCAGTACAGGCAGATGGTGTTTCTCCTGCACCCGTTGTGGGAGTGGCCCCACATTTGACACCGCTTGCAGTGTGGTACTCTGTCGCTTCCGCGATGCTCCTCCCACGCAATGATACAGTTTTTTAATACTGTGATTGTTTTAGCCTGGTTTATTTTTTGATGGTCAATTTCTACCATGTACAGGCCGAGGCTGGCAAAAGTTTTGCCATGCTCGGAGTAGAGAGGGCGCCGCATTTCACTTATGTGAAAAGTGTGCAGCCCTGCCCTCTCTAGCTCTTCGCGCAGCTCATCTGTGTTGACGTCAGCGGGAAGGCCGCGAATGACGAGGCGGTGGCGTCGCTCGGCTGTTGCCCGGCGGAAGAAAAACTGGGCGTCTCGATTG
>BLKR01010527.1:0-53557 GCA_011170035.1 Teleogryllus occipitalis | reverse complement strand
ATACCGGGTTGTTGACGTGAATTATTGACGCTAAGCGGTACTAAAATATTCGATTAAGTTTAATTATTCTTTTGCAAGAGAGAACAAACTTAGAATACTCCCATATTTCTCAATACGAAACTGACTTTAGTTTCATAATAAAAAGTTCTAAATATTGCAATTTTAAGAGCGATTGTCAATTTTAAACTATGACTCCGAGCACTTGAAATGTTGAGAGTACATTTTGCTGTAGCACAACAAAGATGGGATTCATGGGATTTCAGCCGCCAACCACCAGTTCAAGAAACATTTTCACAAACATAGTTTTTGAAAAATTTCAAAAACTTCAAATTTCAAAAGTTATTCAGTATCCCAATTGAAGACGTAATAAATAATTCCAAATCATCCAATAAAAATAAATTTTAAATTCAGCACGTATGAAATCTTTAAAAAAGCATAAAGGCGACCAAATACTACACCTACTGCTACCTAGAACAATCCTGGTATCTCGTCTCATTCTTTTTTTGGATTTAATTTTTTTTTCCAATAACAAACTGTTTTGGGAATCGTGTCTAGATGTATTAAAAGAGCTCTCCTCGGATTACAATTAAGATTTTTCACAAATTTTATATTTTTTGTTAAGAAAGTGCCCAGGAAATCAGAGCTGTGCGGTGTTCATTCTAGTTGTTGGATGGTTTGAGTACCAATGCCGTACAATGTTACATTAAAAAATAACTTCGGAGCCATTGATGCATTGGAAAATAATAAAAAACACACACACAGTGACGATATGAATGAGGATGAGAGTGGGAGGATGGTATAGCGTGGAAAATGATAGTGAAGAGAAAGATGACAACTGGGTTGACTTACGTTTCGTTGGAGGCATTAGCGGCTAGGGAGTGTAGTGATTGTGGTAATGACGGTGTGTTTAGTGGCAATGTTGGTCCGATGTCTTTGCCGACGACAGTTGCGGAAAATATTAGTGACGAAGAGGGTTAGATTCAGGAGGTCGCATAAATGAAAGCAGCGCCCGCGGCAACGGTGGAGGGAGAACCAACTAGCTGGGGGCTGCTCTGCCAGCCGGGGTGCGGCCGTGCCCCACGGCATGATTTTTGAAGTCGGGTCTAAGGACCTCTCGATCCCTATGTGATGCATGGTAGGATAAATTTCCTGTCAACAGTCACCCTTCTCGTATACGGGTAACAATACGGCACGAGTGTTTTGCATACACAAGTGTTACAATGGTTCTTTCCTTTTAATGACAAGGACGTACGCATGTGTCAAGGCCTATTGGACGTGACCCTCAGGCAGTGCATGCAGCTGCCGAATGTTTTTGACAAAGAATGCAACATCACGCTGATCGAGGAGCACATTATGATCTGACTCATAGTCATTCGTTTTTGTTTGAACTTTTAAGCTCTCACGTTATTAGGCTTATAGGAAAACTTCGTAGATTATCCCGTTTAAAGTTACAAAATATTCCTATTCCTATTAGTTAGTTATTAGTGAGTTCCTATTAGTTAATAGATATTAGTTTTTGTATCGGTGTGGAATCGGTGACAGATTTTTTAAATAAGAACCTATACTTCGCAACTAATGGAGTGTCAGAGAATTATAATATTCCAGAAACAACTTGAAATTTATTTCCATGTTTTGATTTTACTGCTGTGTGGAATTAACATAGATCTAAGACAGATGATTTTCGAAGATCAACTTTTTTTGTATTCTGTCTTAGTTTTTTCTCATTCCAAATGAGAAGTGAAAATTATGTTGTTTCTAAGTGAAGAGTTTAGTTTACTATTTGAGGTCTAAATTTGAGACTAATGTCGATATATATTCAAATCTCACAATCACGTGCCACGATTGTTCGCGATTAAATGTGATACTTCGGAAGATTTCAAAATTGGAGCAGCTCCATTTGTCATAGCAAAGGAGTTTTCCATTGACTCAGTTGAACGTGAAACTTTGCGAGTCCAACAAGCAGAATTGACAATAAGAATAGATATCACGATGAGCCATAAAGGGAATATCTGTTCAAAGTCAATGGAAATAAATTGCTTAGTCCACTTTGTGCTCAATAAGTTTGCTTTACTACAAGTTGCAAAACTAGCTTATGGATCTAACATTAAAGAGTATACTGTCAAATTCAGTAAGTGAGATATGCTGCTCAGTTACTTTTTTAACGATGCAGATCAAAGGAAATTCAAGTGTAATATGAACCTCCTCGAGAAATATTTTATCCTCGCATAGAAAGGACAAATGTAGATGTCAATCTAATTCGTTTCGGTTTCTATGTATTGCACAAGATAATTGATTATTAAATTAATTATGTCAAAACTAGTACGCTACTTCTACCCATGTAAAGAGTGAATCTTGCTATTAGATGTACATTTAAGAGAGCTTTCAGAAGTAGCTGCAGAAAACATATGGTCTTCCGCAAAGAAGGAAAATTCAAGAGAGCATTTTAGGGATATCCGCCGATGTCAGAATTTTGTTTTATTCTTTGAATACGTGATTTTGTAGGCAGAACTTTGTTTGGGTCTTCATAAAAGATTCCAGTTCATGAATAGCAAAACGTTTGAAACCTTCAAACTTGGGCGAGAATAACTGCGAAAATTTCCAAGTTATTAAATCATTAGAAAAACAATACATACGAACAGAATATGAGATAATGACTCTGACAAATCGTTTGAAATGAAAATGTTTATTCTCATTTTTAAATTTTTTAAAAACTTTTAATCATAATGAAGAACGCCAAAATCAAGAGGCAGCTTTTAATAATTTCAAGCATTGAAACAAAAATTGGCTACAAGAATTCAATCACATATTTATTGAACTGTGCGTGTCTAATGTTAAAAATAATATTACAGTTTAGTATCTTCTTTTTCGTTCTTAGTAAAAATGTAAAAAAGAAATTAAGTATTCATCCAAAATGTCTTCTATTCTTCACGTATACACAAACTCTGGGGCAAAAGAGAAATGTTCTAATATTTGGAAACATTGAACATCAAAGCGCGTTTATAAATCAAGCTAAAAATGTTTAAATTTGTGTATTACTTTGTTACTTTTTGGTGAAAATAGAGATAAAATTGTGAATTAATAATGGAATTTAAATAACTCAAACGTTTTAACATAGTTTTTGCATATGGGTTACCTTTCACTTAACCGATAATGTTGCTGCTTGCACGCTTCTCGTTGGCATGAGGAGGCGCGTCGCGGTCAGAATAAACTTGGCAAGGTGTGCATTACTTTGTTACTTTTTGGTGAAAATAGAGGTAAAATTGTGAATTAATAATGGAATTTAAATAACTCAAACGTTTTAACATAGTTTGACTGTAGATTCTTTGCAAATGGGTTACCTTTCACTTAACCGATAACGTAGCTGCTTGCACGCTTCTCGTTGGCATGAGGAGGCACGTCGCGGTCAGAATAAACTTGGCAAGGTGTGCCCGAAGACAACGGCGGGCGGCGCGCGGCACTCCCACCGGCGGGCGAAAGCGAGCGGCAGCGGGAGCGGGAGCGCGGGGGCGGGCGGAACGGGGCGGCGTGGGAACGCATTCTTGCGCGCGGCAGCGGTGGCTCGGGCCATGGGCGTCCTCGTCCGCCGGCCAGCGGAGCGGAAGCTGACACGAGCGCCCTTCGTTTCCCCGCCCCGTCCCTCTCGCTCATCCGTCCCCGTCACCCTACTCCGCACCGCTCGCTCCCTCGCCTTGCACGTTCCCTCACCCCGCTCGTTTGCCCGCCCGCCTCCCTCGCCGTCCCCCGCCCCGCCCTGCCCCGTCTGTCCTACCGGTAGCGGTAGCGGTAGCTCAGTGCATCAACTGATGTCACTGCAGCGCTTCTAACCGGGAGGTCCTAGGTTACGCTCCCCACGGCGGCAGGATTTTCGACACTAGCTTTTCAGCTAGGTCGAATTCAGCTGCTGTCTGGAGGAGATCGGTAGTTTTCCGTGGTTTCTCCGATCAACACCAGGCGCATGCCGGAGCAGTACCCTACCAAACGGGCCACGGACCGGGCGCGATCTGTCCTTCCCATTCCTTGTCCTATCCTCTCCCCTTACACACACACTTACACTAACATGCACTACCGGAGACCGGTCGGGAGCTCAGAGCTTGTCCCGGCTGGGGCGGTGCCCCGCTGGTGGGAGAGTCCTGGTTAGGGGGTAACCCCACTAGCCGACGGTAGGTCGGCGCCGGATCTCGCCATCCAAGCGGGGGAAGATCACCGCCATCTCCTGGGGAAAAACATGCACTAAACTAACGGGACTAATGACCGAATTAGTTGACGCGCCCGGAAACACGAAAAAATCAATCAACCCGTCTGTCCTGCTCTGCTCCGTCCTGCCCCGCCTCATCCCGTTTGCTCGCCCACTTCGCCTCGTTCGCTCGTCACTTCCACCCTCCATCCGCCCTGATTCGTCCGCCCACTCCGCTTTACTCGCTCGCGCGCTCACTCGCCCCACATCACCCTGCCCCGCCCTGCCGCGCACTTCTCACTCGATTGTGCGCCCCACACCGCCCTGCCGCGACCTGCCCCGCTCCGCCTTGCCCCTCCGTGCCCCACTCTGCCCTTCCCCGCCTGCCCTTCCCGCCTGTCCTTCCCACCTGCCCTTCCCGCCCTACCCTTCCCCGCCCTTCCCCTCCCCGCCCTTCCTTTCCCAAACCTGCCTTCCCCTTGTCCACCCCACCCTGCACCACCCCCTTCCCGCTCCCCACCCCACCCTTCCGCTCCCCGCCCTTCCCCCGCCCTGCCCCGCCCTGCCCTGCCCCGTCCCGCCCCGCCCCGCCCCCACCCCGCCCCACCCCATCCCGCCCCGCCCCACCCGACCCTGCCCCATCCTGCCCATCCCCGCCCCACCTCGCTCGCTCGCTCACCCGTCCGACACACCCGCCCACCTCGCGAGCTGCCCGTCACGGAAGACTAGAATCCTCAGATCTGGAATTATGTTGCCTCCGTTAATTGTATGTGTAGTGTTGTCACATTTATCGTGGTTCGGCTCTTCTAGGAACTGCCGTTCAGTGCTAACCATGGAAGGGAGTCAGTATCTCGTATTCAGAGACGTACAGAATCTCGAATTCTGTTCTAAACAGTTTTAATAACATAAGTTGCCTTCATAGTGATGTGTTGAGGAAAGAGCGTGATGGTTTTCATGCACATGTGCGAGACCTGTGTTGTGTGTACACAAGTGAAAAATCTAAAACAAATCATTATATGAGAGGTTGCAGTGTGTTTTATCTGTGAGTGTATTTCCATATAATTAACTACTTTTAATATTTTTCTAATTATAATTTATATTTTCAGGTACGTAATACAAATTGGTGACTACTGTAAAGCGAGAAAATGAAGAGTCTCGTTCCTCGTACTTCAAACTTTGTTTAGTGACTTTCACAGTGAATGTAGTGTAACCGCCCATATGTCGGTTACATTGATTTTTGAGAAGCACCCGAGAACGTCAGGACACGACAGGCCTTTTTAGAGAATAGTGAAAAGGTAGAGCGGTCACAGTAGACAATGTTTAGTTTACATTCTCTTCCGTAATACAGATACTCGTACAGAATTTCCACGGTTTTGTGATTTTCTTTGAGCATAGAAGCATGTTGCAAAATCCTCAGCTTTCCTGTGGACGTTCCTACAAGCGATTTCATTGTGACCAGCTCTATGGGGCTTGAATACTAACCTTGTTGGATCTACAAACGTCAAACTAAAAGTAATTTCAACGCCACTTCGGGCTCGAAAGCAGTAAAAACGCGCGCAACTCCTGAAAAATTCCTCGTCATGAGGAATCCACATCATGAACTACGCATGGCAATCCGGACTTCCTCTTCGCCACAAAAGGCGCGTCGTGACCTCCACTAGTTTACATGTTTCATCAAACAGCGGACGGAGCTGGCCGACGTGGGAAGGCGGATGTGGGCGAGTGGGCAAGCGAGTATGGGTGGGTGAGTGAAGCGAGAGTACGGACGGGTGAAGGTAGGGCACGTAAGCGTTTGGATGTGGACGTGGTCGTGATGTGGACAAAAGGCCGGTGCGAACCGGTGGAGTGAAGGTGTCGGAGAGTATGGACGGTTATGCTGGAAGAGATGGGCAAAATGATTTGGATGGATAGTGTAGAGGACGTGGAGAATTGAGCAGAAAGAAGTGGTTTGATGTGCAGGAGGACGTGGTTTGGTGGGCAGGAGGACGTGGTTTGGTGGGCAGGAGGACGTGGTTTGGTGGGCAGGAGGACGTGGTTTGGTGGGCAGGAGGACGTGGTTTGGTGGGCAGGAGGACGTGGTTTGGTGGGTAGGAGGACGTGGTTTGGTGAGCGGGAGGACGTGGTTTGGTGGGCAGGAGGACGTGGTTTGGTGAGCGGGAGGACGTGGTTTGGTGAGCGGGAGGACGTGGTTTGGTGGGCAGGAGGACGTGGTTTGGTGAGCGGGAGGACGTGGTTTGGTGAGCGGGAGGACGTGGTTTGGTGGGCAGGAGGACGTGGTTTGGTGGGCAGGAGGACGTGGTTTGGTGGGCAGGAGGACGTGGTTTGGTGAGCGGGAGGACGTGGTTTGGTGGGCTGGGGGACGTGAATTGGTGGGCAGGAGGACGTGAGCTTAGTGGGTTGGAGGTTGCGAACGGGGTAGGGACAGAAGAGACCGAGTTAATGTAAATGCGGGAGAGCGTGGAATAGCGCGGCGGGGAAGGAGGAAGGGTTCGATCGAAAGATTAGGAGGGGGTTGACATAGGCGGAAGCGAGTGAGAAAGCGACATCGACAGCTTAAATTTTTTAGAACATCAATATTCAAAATTATAACATGGAAGTTAATAATATATCTCCCAAAAATCATCGACCTTTTTCGAACTAATTTACTTACCTCTAATATTAGTGTTCGCGCGAGGTACAATTTAATTTGACAGTTGCCGAGATTATTAATTTATAATTCAGATTTAATTGACAAAGAGTAAAAATAATAACGACAATAAAGAAAAGTGAGCTTAGATACCTGAGCACTTAGGGTTATGTTAAGGGATCAGAGCTTCCTGAATTCGTCGGAGAGAGATACGGGAAGAAGGGGGAGGCACTACGTGTAGGATTTGCAACATAGGAGAATTCTAAGAACCGGCTGGTAGTTTTCCGTAGTTTCTCCGATACACACCAGACGAATGCCGGAGTAGTACCGCAACAAACGGACCACGGACGCGCGATCTCTCCTTCCTCTGCATTGTTATATTCTCACTCCTTACTTACACACACTTATTTTTATATGCACTACCCTACCATGTGTCGGAAGCTTGGAGCTTGTCCCAGTTGGGGTGGTGCCCCGTTGGTAGGAGATAAGTGCTTGAGGGAAAAAAAACACTGGCCTACATATAGGTCGGCGCCGGATCTCGCCATCTAGTGGGTGACCATGACCTCCCTCGATAAAACATGTACTACACTTAGAGGACATATGATCTAAGCAGTTAACGCGCCAGGAAACACGAAATAATGAATTGATCAATCAAGAAATCGTGGGTATGGAATACCTAGTCGCGAGCGCCGGAAGTCGGACTGCCGCAAGCGGGAGCGGGCGACGGTGGCCCCACGCTCCCATTGAAAGCGGCGAGTCCACGCTCGTCAACTGCACCTGCAGAAACGCGACTTCTCGCTGCGTTTCGTGTGCGGAGTCTCGCGAGCGCACGCGACCTCCTTGTCGCTCCGCGACACGCAGGAGGTGACGTGGGGGTGGGGTGGGGGAGGTTGGGAGGGAGGCGGGATTGTGGGGGAGGCCCCCGCGATGCAGCTTGCGTGATGGGAGCTTTGAATGATTTAATAAAGCGGTTCTCCGGCGGAGATTACGTGCCGCCTCTCTGGAAACTCGCCACCCCTTCTGTACCCCGACGCTCTCCTGTCTCTCGCTCTCTTTGCTGATGGAGTTTCTCCTGCCCTCTGTCGCGCACCTCTCTAGTTTCTCTTTGACGTGTTTTGGTGCTTTTTCCGTTTTCATTTATTCGGTTTATTGTGGGTGATTATCGCCACTTCCCTCGTCTTTTCTTCTGCATTTTCGCGGGTTGCTTCTATCCTTCACCTTTCTGCCAATTCTATTTTGTTCAAATCCGTTTCTGCCAATCTCCCTCTTTGCGTCGCGGTCCTCTCTCACTTCTACCTTGTTGTTTTCTTTCCGTCAATTTTGTATTTAATTTGTGATTTTTATTTTTATTAGAGGCGCTATCGTAATGATTACGTGTTTCATTTTACATTTTTCGTGACGAATCTTAAATATAATTGTAAATGAAAGTTTTCTTTGACATTTAATCACATCCAATATTTTCTTTTTCTCTAGTGTCCTGTTTTCTTTGAGGTGATTTAATACGTTAATGTCCATCCTAATATATTGCTGACGATGTTCTTGTTCCGTGTGCATTTAGTTTAATGATGGTCTAATTTTAGCCCTATGAAATTGATAAATTAAAGCATTCATATTGCTTTTATATGCCAAAGTTTAGAATTAACAGACTAATCTGTTTACTAATATTTACAACTTTTATTAACGTGTATCGTATTTCGTATTCTCCATTTTTTAACACTGATTATTGTTTCACTTCAACACTGTGCTTTTGAATTCGCTTCATACACTTTCTTTGAATTTCGTATTACACTCGCTTCATTTCGCTTGTTTTGTTCTTTCCTCTTTCAATTATTCCGTTATTTCCATTCCAACCTGTAACTTGTCTTGCATCTCTCGGTAGCACTCAACCTTCTCGCTCACGCCCCCTCCTCTTCCGTTCGCTTTCCCCCTCCCCTCCCCTCCCCTCCACAACAGCCCCACCCAAAACCGCACCCACAAACCTCAGTAAATTACGGAGCTCCTACGATTCGTGACGCCCCGTCGACTGGAGGCTATTTTCGTCAGTCCGAGAAGCGAGGAAATCATCGTATGAAAACTCTTTGGATCGTCGTGTAGTTGGCTCTTTCTAACCCGATTGAAAACTTGTATGCCTCTAAGTTAATAACTTTTTTCTCTTTTTTAGATTATTTTCGTGCTACCCCCACTTTCTTAACTTTTTCGCCAAAACACAAGAAACCTGCTTTGACAAAAAAATATTAATTTAATATGGAAATTCTAGTCGGGAAAGGCTGGACAAACAAAGGGGGTCACGAGCTTGGACAGGTGGAGGGGGCGAAAAGACGGGGCCCCGGGGAAAAGGGGGGTGGCTTCTTCTTGGGAAAAAGTACACACGCACCAGCAGGGAAAGTTACCGGAGTATTATTCACCTGAATACCTCTAAAGGCTGTTGTGTTATGGCTACAGTAGAATAAATGCGCTTGCTCAAGATCATCTTCAAGTATGACAATCTATTACGAGTTTCAATGATTATGTGGATGAATACGTTCCAATTTCTATTTATAATTATCCAGTAAAACATGTTACAAACGCAAATTGGCATTTGAAATTTGGATCAATTTTTATTACATAAAAAAAGCTTATCGTTATGTTTTAAGAAACCTTGTATATTGTATGGCCAGTTTACAAATTCGCCTAGTACCAATAACTAAATTTCAGAAACGAATGGAGGCCTGCTTTCGAAACTCGCCCCTCATATACAAGAAATTCGATTTTGTTTTAGTAAAAAATTATAATTTTGAAACCATTTTATTATTGTTTGGGATTTATATTAAGAAATGGTAAAATAGATCATCATTATAGAAGGTCTTTTCTTCGGCAATTAATATAACTTAAATACGCTTATATTGTTTCCTGACTCGCTGTTTATTTTGAATAACATAACTCAGTATTTGATTACAATTAATTTCATCTACAACTTAGATGCTTGAAATTGGCCTTTTTGATTTTGATAATTGTTTTTTATTTTGCTTTGTAAAGGATTTTGATAAAATTAATAGGAATTTACAAATTATTTCATCAAATTTGAAGGAATTATCCAATATATTCGTAAAACATTTCCATGTCCTCGAACATTAAGGTGCACAATCCTTCTTCAGCCCTTCATAATCGCTTTCCGCATTGAAACCTTCACATTCCAGACACATCTGCTTTATCGGCGTTTTGAAGCAATTTCGAAGTGTTCGTTCAGATCCATTTCATGAAATCGTAATTTCCGCTACTTTTACTGACTATCCTTTTCATCGTGCACTTAATCTGACGTTCATAGCTCATTTTCTATGGTTACGAGCCTCATTTAGCGGTATGATCTGATTATGCAAATATTCTCAACCCCTTGGCCCGTATTCGCAGTTGTTCCGAGACCCTCTTACCTAATTGAGAGGTAAACCTCCCCACCTCCAGGGCACGCCGTCGATGCAGTGTGTACGAAGCTCTCGTAACTTAGTCTACGTAACAGAAAACAGATTAGCTCCGACTACGAAAATATTTAGGCACTTTCACAACCTAATTAGTGAAGCAACGCGTTTGGTGCATTGTGGGTTGGCCCTTTGCTACGATTACGATGTAATTGAATTACTCTCAGTAATTGTGAAGTAAACTTGGTGGCGTTCTTATTTTCTGCTAGGGCTGCATTTAAAATATATTTTACGCTTCATGATAATATACGCACATGCGGAATTTATGTAAATATATCTCCCCTACATCGTCAGAATGGCTTCATTTTGCGTTGCTTGTTTCGTGGTGAACTATTTCGCGCATTGTACCGTGATGATTATTCCGGGAAAAGAGACCCTCGGGTTTTATTTATGAGACGCAGAGAACGTGGGCTTTGTGTTTTTTGCGAGAAACAAAATTAGCAAAGGGAAAATGCCCATGCAACGTTTGTGCGTTTTGTTTTTCAGCAGTGAAACGAAGATGAATTAACATTTT
Organism: Teleogryllus occipitalis; assembly: GCA_011170035.1. Classification (NCBI taxonomy): domain Eukaryota; kingdom Metazoa; phylum Arthropoda; class Insecta; order Orthoptera; family Gryllidae; genus Teleogryllus; species Teleogryllus occipitalis. The sequence continues at coordinate 42,791 of BLKR01010527.1, read as the reverse complement.
GTTATGGGAATATTAATATTATCATATAAAAATATGGAATAATTCCTTTGAAAGATTTCCCTTCGAAGTAATGTTAATTTTAAATATTACCAATTAAATGTAATAAGACACTTAAATGCGTTTTATTGACATTGAGCCAGATAAAGTATAACTTAGGGGAAATGAATGTGAAACAAAACATTGTGAATCAAAACTATATATGTTATAACTTGCGCAGTTCATTGGTCCATTCGATCTCTTTTAAATTTTTAAATTGAGAATTCTTATTTTATAAAAAGTATTTGTCTAAATAAATATTTAATTTTTATTTTTATTAGTTTATTCTGTCATTTTTCGAGTCACATTAGAGCATGAATTAAGAGCATTAATGAGTTTTTCTAAGACCCCAGGTTATTGCTACTAATTACAAGGCCTTGTACTATTTTGTACTGTACGAAACAGTGACTTAAATGGTAGTTGTTTTTTTTTAATTTGTGAGCAATAAACATAATACTTTCTTTAATTCTCCGATTTAAATACGTTTCCTCAAGGAAGGGCACCAGAAGGCGACCGGAACACTATCATCCAATTACATATAGTCATTACAACTTACAGTTTTGGTATTGAAGCTCCCGTTGAATGACAGTCCTCCTGTCCTTCCAGCTTCAGACTGTGATGAGTCACTACATTTTAACCCTTAGACTGTGTTTGGAGTCTTTTGTGACGTCGGTCACAAATAATGTTCTGCAACACTCTAAAAATTATTCACATGAACTTATCCTTTTAGATATGTTGTCTATGTCCAGTTTTACATGTAATGTACATTTTTCAGTTTTTTAAGTTTTTTGATTTGAAGCAATTTGATTTTTATGCGGCTGAGACGAGAAATGATCTCAAATAAATTTCCCATTACACGTTTGAATTATAAGAAAAATTCTGAAAAGCTGCCCATTTCCGTTTTATAATTTTGTGTGGTTGCTTCTGAACGAAAATCTAGCGTATTTGTTCGAATTAGTAGCTTTGTATCAGACATTCTTACGCTGATATAGTAGACTCCTATGGATAATTATGAGAATATGCTAGAATGTTTTTCTGGAAATATTTTTGTTTTTTTTAGAATGATATAGTAAATGAAGCAAATTAATAGCATCATTTTCTTAATTGATAATTCCGAATAGCATCCTTGCGCAAAATTTAGGTTCACTGTTGGGTGAAACGTGTGACCCCAGACAGAGTCCACGTAAGTAATTGAGAAACAAGATTGGAAGGATTAATCGGACAATAAATTGCTGTTTTGTTATTAGTTTTCTATTTTAAAAAAATCATTTGTATGTATGAAAATTTTTGATAATCATTTCCGAATCAGAATTTCGGGTTTGGGTTACCGGGGTGCCAGCGGATTTCATCGGCGGGCGAGACCCGGCGAGTCGTGACGCAGGGCGTTCGCGTCGGGAGTTTGGGGCAGTCGGGGCGGGGAAGGGCGGCCGCCCTCTCGGCCTTGGGTTACGGGGCCCTCGAGAGGCGACGCGCGGTTTAGGCGAGCGCCGGCGTGTCGTCAGCGCCAGCGCCGCCCGCGCGCTGTGAAATCCTGCGCCCGCCCACTCGCCCACTCGCCCACCCGTCGGAATGCGGTGACCGCCCGTCGCCGCTCCATACACCCTCCTGCAGCCACCGCGCACTGGGCCGAAATGCGGAAAGGGAGAGGCCGGTAGCGGTAGCTCAGTGCATCAACTGATGTCATTGCAGCGCCTCTAACCGGGAGGTCCTAGGTTACACTCCCCACGGCGGCAGAATTTTCGACACTAGCTTTTCAGCTAGGTCGAATTCAGTCGCTGTCTGGAGGAGAATTCGAGAGGCCGGCTGCTCTGATCGGTAGTTTTCCGTGGGTTCTCCGATCAACACCAGGCGAATGCCGGAGCAGTACCCTACCAAACGGGCCACGGACCGCGCGCGATCTGCCCTTCCTCTTCCTTGTCCTATCCTCTCCCCCTTACACACACACTTACACTAACATGCACTACACTATCACATATTTCGGGAGACCGGTCGGGAGCTTAGAGCTTGTCCCGACTGGGGCGGTGCCCCGTTGGTGGGAGAGTCCTGGTTAGGGGGAAATCCCACTAGCCGACGGTAGGTCGGCGCCGGATCTCGCCATCCAGCGGGGAAAGATCACCGCCATCTCCCGAGGAAAAAAAGATGCACTACACTAACGGGACTAATGACCGAAGCAGTTGACGCGCCCGGAAGCACGAAAAAATCAATCAATCAAAATCAATCGGAAAGGGAGATCCTAATTTCCTAAAATGCATAAGATGTTGCGTTTCTGACTTTTACATTGAGAGTGATGGCTCAGTGCATCAACTGGTCACTGCAGCGTCTCACCGGGAGGTCATAGGTTCGAGTCCCGACGGCGGCAGAATTTTCGACACTAGCTTGTCAGTTAGATCGAATTCAGTTGCTGTCGGGTGGAGAATTCTAGTGGCCTGCTGCTTTGATTGGTAGTTTCCGTGGGTCCTCCGATCAACACCAGGCGAATGCCGGAGCAGTACACTAACAAACGGGCCGCGGACCGCGCGCGATATTTCCTTCCTCTTCCTTGTCTTGTCCTCTCCCCTTACACACACACACACACACTCACACACACCACACACACTAACATGCACTACACTACCACACATGTAGGGAGACCGGTCGGGGACTTAGAACTTATCCCGGTTGGGGCGGTGCCACGCTGGTGGGAGATACCTGGTTGAAGGAAACCCCGTGAGCCGACGCTAGGTCGATCACATCAGATCTGGCCATCCAGCGTAGGAAGATCACCGCCACAGCCCGAGTAAAAACCCACACTACACTTACGGGACTAATGACTGTAGTAATTGACGCGCCCGGAATCTCAATCAATCATTTCTGACTTTTACGAGTCTTTTGTATTCGTCTATCGTCGGTAAACAAGTGAAACGTACCAACTCCAGAAACAGAGTCTGTTTTGTATTTTATTACTCTCTGCGACCGTGTGTTTCTATTCAATGTGTGTGTGTGTTCAATGAACGTGTTGTGTTTGTATTCAACGCGTTTTGATATATATGAAATATTACTTGAATTATTTTTTTAACTCGCACTTTAGGATTTACAAATGGATTTATTGTGTCTATTTTCACAGTTTCGTGACATTAAAAATACAAGTAATCGATAATGAAGTACAATAAAATTCCTAGATTTCATCGATTTCAGTAAACCAAAGAACTCAAAAAATGTGACTTAGCGATGTAAGTAGATCAACAACATAATAATTGGTTTTAATGAGTTCATTTCTTTATCGGCGATGAAATCTTTTCAATTTAACCATCTCTATATTATGTCCGTAAGGATCGCGAACAGGATTTTTTCCTGTGTTAAGGAATAGCATAAACGAGATTTCGCTGGAATCTTCGGGCCAAAGGAAGAGTGAAAAATCTATTTACTTATCATTTATTATACCCCTTAATAAGAAAATTAAATTAAATATACGAATGTCCAACACATTTCGGAAACGGTGTGTCTTTGGCCCTTAAAACCCAATATTCTGGCCCCCACAGATCTTCTTCATGCCATTATTAATATTTATTTTATAGACTATATTATTTAACTTTCAGAAATGTAGTCGACAATAAAATCCTAGATTACGGGTATATTTCCCAAGTTAAATATTGATTTGGGGGGGTGCTTTGCGTTTGATTTTTATCCTTTTACTTGAAAGTCTATTTTATAATCATTGGGACTACGATATTAGCACAACTTTAGTGTGGTTTTTGCCCACTGTCCGGCGCTGCACGACACCACCCTGGCTCCCGACAAACCAGCTCTTCATAGTGCTTGTGGTGGCTGTGTTCCTGATCCCTCGATCACTGTTCTTGCTGTGCCTTCCTCCGGAATCGCCTGTCGTTGCAGTATTCCCAAGAACAGACTCATCAATCTGGGATCCGATTTGATCCTCGTCGGACTCAAGCACTACGCACTCCCAACCGCAAAGCTCCCTTTGATCCTTAAAGCTAGCATTTTCAATTAATAGATCATGTGTTTCTAAACAACGGGCATTATATAGCAGATATATTACCTATTATTAAATTATAATATTGTTTAAGTAAAATTAAACTAAGTAAAACATTTCTGCATCGATTAATTCTTAACATTCAGTTTGCCACTCAAACATTCTAGACAATAATAATTCACAATAAATAATATTGTCTGCATATTTGCTATTTGAATTGTATAGCTGCATTTGGTGACCGGGCATTCTCATTTTTATCTGAATCTTCCATGTATGTTCAAAACGCGTGACTACGTAGTTTGAGAAACAAATGAAAACCAGATGATATCAACACTAAATGTTGAAATAATAGCAGTATCCACATCACTTCCTTATGAAACCAAATCAATGAATTCTTCTTTTAATAATACATTTGATACATACTGAAAACAATTAATTTGATTCTTTTTCTCAGTTTACATTCAAATTGCATTCTCATTGCATTATAAATTATGTCTTCCCCTTTACTTGGGATCGCAACCAAGCATTTGCAAACTTTTTAAAAGTATTCTTCATATCGCTTGATTCCTCCCTACAATCTTCCATCTGGAAGTCATCGGAAGCTTCCTTTTTTCCCGTCGCCTCCGCCGATGGCGCCCTTCTTCCATCCTCGCCCTAACGGCCGTCGGAAATAGAGCGCGCTGGCGGCGGCGGCGGCCGTCCACGGGCTATGAACTTCGGACCGCGCCGCAGATCGCATCGCGCCGGTTCTTCCCTTTTACGGGCCATGCCACTTATTCGCGACCGAGTGCTCCGAGCCAATGCCGCCGCCGCCACCACCGCCACCGCCACCGCCGCCGCCACCACCACCGCCACCGTCGCCGCTGCCACCGCCGCCGCCGCCACCACCGCCACCGCCGCCGCTGCCACCGCCGCCGCTGCCACCACCGCCGCTGCCACCTCCACGTCACCGCCACCGTCACCGCCACCGCCACCGCCACCGCCACCGCCACCGCCACTGCCACCGCTCGCCACCGCCACCGCCACCGCCACCGCCACCGCCACCACCACCACCACCACCACCCCACCACCACCACCACCACCACCACCACCGCCTCGCGCCGCCACCACCACCACCACCACCGCCGCTGCCACCTCCACCACCACCGCCACCGCCACCGCCACCGCCACCGCCACCGCCACCGCCACCGCCACCTTGCGCCACCGCCACCGCCACCGCCACCGCCACCGCCACCGCCACCGCCACCACCACCACCACCGCCACCGCCACCGCCACCGCCGCCGCTGCCACCACCGCCGCTGCCACCACCGCCACCGCCGCCACCGCCGCCACCGCTTATCTCTTTGGGCTAACCCCACTGGTCGCGCCGCGCCGTGGAGCTGTTTTCAGTAAGACCTGCAATGAGGTGGAGGAATGCAGGTGGCCGTATACGTTGCAAATCGACGACGACTCCATTTTTCTCTGCCGTTTGAGTTGGATGGTATTAAATATAAAACTAGTGGTGTTACAACAGCACATACTTTCTCTCATTATTTGTCTATTTGCAATTTCTGATAATTCAGAGTTCTCAGGGAAAATGAGATTTGCACCATAGTTTCAAGCATCCCTTCTTCTATCTGTGGGAAAAAATTAGAGAAAAAAACTTTGAATGGTTTGTGAGAAAAAAAAATATTTTGATTCACGGTGTAAATCGACAACGGCTCGAATTTTATCTATGCCTTTTGAGTAGCATAGCGTTACATGAAAAACTAGTGGTGCTACAACAGCATATACTTTCCCACATTTCTCAAATTACAATTTTTGAAAATTCAGAAAGCGTAATGAAAGTGAGACCCACACCATTCTTTTAAGCATCCCTTCTTCAATCCGTGGAAAAAAGTAAAAAGAAAAAATGGGGAGTGTTATTGAGAAAAAAAGTTATATTTTTTTAAATTGCCAATAAGAGTTTTTCTGCCGAAACTTCACCTTTTTCCGGCGCACGATTACATAACTTTCACTTCTTACGAAGTACCTTTGTAAGGATGAGCAAGTAAAAATATCCAACAAATTCTCAATTTTCTCTTGTGTTCCCTTCTTCACGAGATTTTTTATTTCTGTTTAGTATTAAATGCTCCATTTTATTTCATGAAATAATATATTTGCCTACTTTTCTATCCTAATCTCTTTCTTAAGAAAATTGAATCAATATTAACATTTTTGTGTTCAATTTATCTTTCATAGAAACTATCTCCCCTGAAAGTCATTCAAAATATCAACTACGTAAGATTCAATTATTAACTATTAGTTAACAAATAAAAATACATTTTATGTTCAGCATAAATGAAAAATTCTTTATAAGAGGAGATCAAGTCAGCTAGACACCTTTACCTGTAGCCCCACCACTACTCAACAAAAATCTGGAGAGATACGTGTTTAAGTTGAGTAATCCCCGGTAATTGGGTGTCGGCACATCTTGAACTCTTTCCCCGTGCCGCCCCACTTTGTCGCTCCACCTGCGGCCTCGTCCCTCAGCCGGCCTATTCGCGTGCGCGGCGCCCCACCCTCCGCCCCCATCCGGTGTATCAGGGTTATGGGCGAGGGATTAGGCGGCGCGCAGAGGGCGAGGCGTAATCTTAGCGATTGGCGGCGGCGGCGCGCGCGCGCGGTGTCGAACACCGGGCCCGGACCACCGCCGCCGCCGCCGCCGATCCCCTGCTGCACCGGAGGGTGGTCGGCGCGCGCGGAAATCCCCCCCGCGATGGCTTTCCTGCAAGCCGTAAAAGCCGATTGAAGTCGCTCGGGGCCCGAGAAGGAGGAGGCAAAAAGGAAAAGAAGCGACCGAAAAGCCGTGGTCGAAGGGGCCGGCTGTTCTGTAGGCGGGGGTGGGTGGGGGAGTAGAAGTGGCGGTGGGTGGTAGGCAATAGGCGGGAGGCAATAGGCGAGAGGCAATAGGCGAGAGGCAATAGGCGAGAGGCAATAGGCGGGAGGCAATAGGCGGGAGGCAATAGGCGGGAGGCAATGGACGTCGCGCGGGCGGTAGGCATTGCGCGGTGAGTGGCGTGGAAGGGGGGCCGTAGTGGCGCGGTTAGCAGGAGCAGAGGAGAGTGGTGTCGGAATGGCGGAAGCGATCGCAGCGGAGTGAGTGAGATAGTGGCGAAGGTGATGCGGCATTGGCAGGGTTTCAGAGACTCTATGAAAACGGTTGTGGTTAAGGTGCTGATGCAAGTAGGGAATATGGAGACGGAGAGTCGAAGAAGAAGAAGGGAGCAGAAAAGAAAAGAAGCGGTCGAAAAGACGGTGGTCGAAGAGGCCGGCTGCTCTGTAGATACGGATGATGTGGGTAAAATGTAGAGGTAGGAGTTAGTTGGGACGTAGATGGCGGACTTCACAGAGGGAGGAGTTGTGCCGGTGTGGCAGAGGGGTTCTTGGCGGAGTGAGTGTCTCCTGGCGCGTCGACTATTATAGTCTTTAGTCCCGTAAGTGTAGTGATACCTGACGGAACGCGATCGCGTCCCTGCAACGCCCCAACCGCAACAAGATCGAAGATTTCGACCGGTCTCCTTCCATGGTGAGGTATAGTGCCTGTTCATACACGCATACGCGTGTAATGGGAGAGAAAGGGTCAAGAATGAGGAAGAAAAGATAACGCGCGGTCTATGGTCCGTCTGTTAAGGCACTATCTTGGCATTCACCATGTTTTCATTGCAGAAACCACGGAAAACTATCAATTAGGTGAACTGTATGTTAGAATTGTCCTCCAGCCAGTGGCTGAATTCGACCTACGAAATATCTTGTCTGTCCGGATGATGCCGCGTCGAAGACTGTGATACCAATGATTCGATCATAATACCTTTGTCTTTCTCAGGGCTGAAGTGTGACCTTCAGACCTCAGATTCAGCTGCAAGGCTTCAGTTCTGAAGAAGACCAAAATACCACGATAAGATGGTTGAAGCATCGGCATCTTAGCCTTCGACGCGGCGTCACCTGGACACTCAAGCTCGTTCGCATGACTCTGGCTGAGGAGCCTTTGACATCATGAGTTTGAGCTAGTGTCGATAATCCGCGTTCATCGAGATCCGAATCCTGGGACCTCTGGAAAAGCAACCCGGCAACAGCAACTGATGTCGTTGGTGGTATATTCCAGCTGGTGTCTCGGCAGATCATAGTGAGCTGGTAGCGAAGGTGAGATGGCGATACTGGCAGTGTCAGGGATAGTGAAGACAAGATTCCAGAGGCTCTGTGAAGACGGACTGGAGTAGCTATGGAGCGGTGGCGAGGCGAGGTGACTGCACCGGCCGATAGTAGCGTTGGCTGATAGTAACTGAGACTGATAATACGGAAACAGTATTGCAATGGAGGCTGTGGCAGTAGCAATGGTGATGGCGCATGTTGTTGGATTTGTGGCGCCAGAGATATAATCTTTTGGGGAGGTGGTGGCTAAATTGTGGAAGGGTCTGCTTTGGTGGGTGATCCTGTCTTTAGCGCCTCTGACGAGCCCTCTGTAATCTTCCTCCACATCTTCCCTACCCCATTTTTGACACTGGTCATCCCGTTTCGAGGGTTTCTGACGCCTCTGAATCTCCTCGAATCTTCTGGCTACATTCTGTCTCATTGACACCTATATAATGCTTGTCATACTCCATATTTTATTATTGGTGAATTTTTTTGGAGGGGAGCGCAAAAAGCTATACTGAACTTCGTTTTTACCAACCTTTACGGAAAAGCAAAAAGATCTAATGAAACGTCCAGAGTGTCATCAGTCTACTATTACCACTCCTTTAATATCGCCATTCTCAACATCACTGTCGCTTTTTCAAGAAGTCTCTGAACCCCACCCCCTTCAATAATCCCAATAATAACTGTCTAAGATGGCTTTTTTCTTATATGAGATGACTTTGAAATCTTCAATGAAGGGATAAATTATTTTAAAACTGTTTTCAAGCTTATTTTAGTTCATCGTCGTAACTCTTAACTTAATACAGTCATTTACCTAATAAATACTAGATAAGTCATGAATGATTACGTTGGCATTAGATGTTCATTTTCTTCAGGTTAATCGTCAAAGAGATATTGTTTTTCATTTTGTGTAGCTTCTTGAATAGGGTTTAACTAGTAGACTAGAAAGTGCGAATGTCGTAATTGAAGGAGCGTATAAAAAGGTCTTATAGGTACAAAACCCATTCTGGGAAAATAGCTTTGAATGTTCTGATTGTAACACGTCATGCAAGTTGAGTTTTAAACATAAAAAAATTATTTTAACCCATATTTGTAACAGAATAGAATCGTATGCCCCTTTCTCAGACATCGCCTCAACCCTCAGCTTTTGAGGGCAATTTAGCTTTGTTTCTCCCTCTCCCCTTTCCCCTTCCTCTCTCTCTCTCTCTCTGTCTGTCTGTCTTTCTCTCTCTTCCTGTTAATTTCGCCACACGCTCGTTCTCCTCGACTCAACTTCTTTTCGGCGAGACGCTGAGTCCTCCCCGCTATCACGTATCCTCGCATCCCACTGGGCGGTTCTCTACCCGAGGGCCTTCTGCGCCTCAGCGGAACGCGAGGATCTCCGCCCCCACCCCATCGCGCCCCATGCCAACCCCCTAGCAAATCCTCGGCCGCCTCCAGGGGCCACTTCCTTACCCGTCGCCGCCTCCAACAGTCCTACCACGGCCCCCGCCAGATTAATTTCTTCCGCGGTCGCGTCGGATATCGGCTCTTTTCAGCATCCGTCACGCCTTTTGTTCCTGCCGCCTCCGAATATATGAGCGTTCGAACACGCGTCCTCGCTCCTACCCCCGCCCCCTAAGACCCCTCTCCGGCCCCTCCCCCTGCCGCCGCCGCCGGATTAGATGCCGACCGCATTGTCAGGTCTAATAGCGGCGGTAAGGTGCCTAAGATATTGGTCCGTCGCAAGAATGGAAGGAAGCAAAGAAAAGATGTCCCCCGGAGAGAAATAAAGGGATGAAAAGCCGGGTGGAAGGAGGAAAGAAGAAGGTGGAAGAAATTCATTTGTGGCTGGGTGAAGTAGCAATAAATTCAATGCGCGCGCGGTGGCGGTTTCTCTCTTCATTTCTGTCTTTTTTCTCTGTGTTTTTTTTCTTTTATTTTTTTATTTTACTTTTAGCCCGTTGCCTGCCTGCCTGCCGCCGAGTGCACCCGAGCCATCTCGTGCCTCCTCCCCCCCCCTCACCCCCACCTCCCCTACGCCAAGCAGCTTTGTCGCTCTGTCTGGCGAGGCATCGATCGGGACCGCGAACTGCCGCTACCTACTCACGCCTTCAATCTTGCGAACTGTTCTTTACAAAGTGCATGAGGGACGGGACTGGTCGTCTCGACGAGTCGCATGGCTTTTAAGATGACGAGCTCAGCGCGGAAGTTGGGAATTTGAGCGTAATGCTTTTCCTCTCAGTTCTCTTTTTCCGCTTCGTTTCGACAATGTCGTTAATTAGTTTTGTTTTCTTTGGAAGTCAGTGTTCAACTTGTTTAATCGCAAATTTGTAGATAACAACTATACTTCCCCATTATTATCAGGGTGATATTCATTGCTTTTAATACGTTCGTTTTATTTACAGTCGTTTGTTGCCTTTATTATATTTAAAAGCATATTCCTGAGGAAAGGCACTAAACTTTGAGAAAAATACCATAGGAATTCAGTATTTTTCATAAGCCAATATATCATGGGTATTTTTTCCTAAGTGCAGCTATTTACAGTCGCTTTTCTTGCATTCGTTCGTTTTCTTTTAATTTGTAGGAAACGACAAATTTGACCCGCTACTACAGAAAGATTCTTATTTACAATGGTTCTTCACGATTTAACTTTCTACCTCATCATGGTCTCGTGATGCGCATAGCGTATGTGTCGTCGAAACACGTTTGACATATAGAGAATATTACAATACTATAATAATAGTTTAATCTCAATAAAGCCAATTAATTACAATGTCGTAAAGGTTCTAGCAGTGTTTTTGATGCTAACAGAAAAATAGTACATTTTTTTAAAAATCTTATTCACACTGACAAAATACGGTGACGACCACTGTAGCAACCACTCGGTCAATCAAGGGTTCGAATTCTAACGTAAGGCTCAGATATTTTCAACTTGTAGACCCGTGAGCGCAATCTAAACAAATCACCATTACTCACTAAAATCATCAAAATAATATTCATTTAAAATTTGATAATTTTCATCTAGTTTTACCAGTGTTCGGTTTCTGTCCCTCATCAGCAACATCCCGTAAGAGATATGGAACCAGAAGAGAGATTGAAGTCTTGTTATTTTTCCGTGTCGCATTTGGACAAAGATATCGACTTTTTCGGTTTACGGTTCAGCTCTCCTTCCTTTCGCGGGCTGCTCAAAAGCGTTCTGGAAGCAAGTGGGCGGCCCGGGGCCAGCAGCCGGATTATGTTCAATCTCTCGCCGGGGGCGGGAGGGGTGCGGGAGGGGGTGCTCGATACGATTTAAAGAAAAGCTGAAAAGCTGCCTAACGCAGCGGCGGAACGCGGTGCGACGACGGGCGAGGGGCCCCATAAACGCAGGACAACGGGCTGGAACAGCGTAGCAGCGCCCGGCGGCGCGCCGTTTAACGAAGTGGATTAGCGGAATCTTGATTGCTTGGCTTTGCTCGTCGGGCAAGCGAATGCCTTTCTGTAGTGTTTCGTTCTGGATTTCTTTCCTGATAGCTGTGACGTCTTGAAGACTCTTCGCAGCGTGCCTTTGATGTAACATTCATCAGTGTTGCTCGTGATAGTTAAGGACATTTCCAGACGCCGTTCTCTGAGATTCACTTAGGCACTAATTAAAGCTTTCTTGCGCCGTCGCTGGAACGCGTAAAAGCCTCCTGACAGCAGTTGTAATCCTGGAGTTTCTTCTTCTATCGCCGTTTGAGATTGATAAGGAAAGCTTGAACGGGACTTGGTGAGGAAGGGTTTTGTTGTTTAGTACACTTTTGGCGTAACGACGTCGTGGCCCTCCGTGAGATGTTGATCAAACAAGAAGTCTGATATCGAGGGGGCTCGGGCCTCGAAAGTTGGGAGACATTTTTGGGTGTTGCTATGCCTCTATCTTGGCTGTCGTTCCCCCGCACTTAGTGCTAAGTCTGTTAAATCTTTTTGAAACTAATTGCTCATTAGTCCGTTGTTCTCAGTCTTTCTTAAAGATATTTTCGTCAACCAAAAGCAAAGTTAATGACAACTCTAAAATTTCCTAGGCAATTTTTTATGTAATTACATTACAACTTTTCGGAAAGATAATGGTGTTGCTGATTATAAAAATCCTCCGAAGTTTTGTGCTGTCTCATTTCATGTTCTGAGCAATGTTTATAGGGAGACCTGTACGCGTTACTCTTTTATTGTTTCAGAATATTACAATTCAATAGCAACTAAAATTGCGCAGTTTTAAATTTTATGGCTTTTGATGTGGAAATAGGTTTGTCAGGCGGTCTCTTTTGCTTGTAAGCGATGGATGTCACAAAGCAGTGTAGTCGTGTTTGACTCTTGGCAAAAGCGAAACCTCGGGGCGGAAAAAGTATGTTAGTTCCGCTATTCTGCGCAGCCTTCACGGACGTCTTAGGCGTCCTCTGGCTGTATATTGACCTTTAGAACAAAGAGTGTACGTGAAACCTACTTTTTGATTCCGTTTTCCTTTTGACGTTTTTTAAATACATTTTTTCTCTTTATTTCTGACGTTTCTTTGTTAATGAGAGAGATATGAGAAATCATTGTGATGAGTAATAATAATAATAATAATAATAATAATAATAATAGTAATAATAATAGTAATAATAATAGTAATAATAATAGTAATAATAATAGTAATAATAATAATAATAATAATAATAATAATAATAATAATAATAATAATAATAATAATAATAATGAGCGAATACAAAGTCAATATCTCGTTCACAAATGTCATTATTGTCCTACCCCCTTTTTGATTTCTTGTTATTGTTCCTTTTTCCTAAAAATGTTAACGCAGATCCTAATTTCTGACGAATACTCTTAATTCATGTTCGTCTCGAAAAATTAGTATCCTTGAAACCGAATTCAGAACAAACTGATGACCAAATATGAAGTGTTGTATTTTACTTTTAGTAAATAATATAATACACTTCGATAATTAATCTTTGTAATTAAAAATAATTGAAGAGCATTATATATCAAAAATAATTGATTCAATGTGATTTTATAATAAATAGAATCTGTCCTGTCCAGTCACCTACTAGCTAATATTTAAAATCTAATTCAATCGTTAAATTGAATAATTATTAGAAATACTATTTGGAAATAAAATGTGTTAGTTATTGAATTTGACCTCTCTATCCTCGTTGTTGGCTTGTAAAGTTTCAATAATTTAAGGATTATTGATGATGATTACTCTTTTTGTAAAAAATTGTTGGTGTTAACTTGCGGAAACACAAGTTCAAAAATTTTGATTAAGTTCAACTGATATTGCCAACTCATAACATCATAAGTGGCTGCTGTGATGGTTGCTCAGAAACTCTCCCTGATTTTCAGGAGGCCTTTACCCGAAAGGGATTGTAAGGACTTAATATAATATAATATATTATATTATATTATGTTATATATTATAATATATTATATTATATTATATATATTATATTATATTATATTATATTATAATGTAATTATAATATGTAATTATTATATAATAATCCTCGGTGTCGTGTGCACCAGCGGAAACGTCTGTACGCAGCAGGCCTCGACACGCCCCCGCCGCGCCCTGGCGACGCGACGCGACGCGACGCGACGTGCTGTCGGGCGGATGCCGAGGGCGCTTCGCCTCGGGGCGTCGCTTATTGGACCGCCGCGCCGCTGGCACGGAACCGTTCGAACTAATTGATTCCTCGCGACGTCACCGGCGGGGCGCGCGCCGTGCCCCTTTCCCTCCCAACTTACGCCGTCATTCTCCCCCCACTCCACGCCGTACCCCCACTTACTGCACGTCCTCAGCCTCAACCATTCGGAAGCGAAGGCAATGGTCAAATGGGCGACTGAGGGGACAACGGACACGGAGTCGGTGGTGGTGGCGGAGGCGAAGGCGATGGTGGAGGCGGAGGTGGAGGCGAAGGCGGAGGTGGAGGTGAAGGCGGAGGTGGAGGTGAAGGCGGAGGTGGAGGCGAAGACGGAGGTGGAGGCGAAGACGGAGGTGGAGGCGAAGACGGAGGTGGAGGCGAAGACGGAGGTGGAGGCGAAGGCGGAGGTGGAGGCGAAGGCGGAGGTGGAGGCGAAGGCGGAGGTGGAGGCGAAGGCGGAGGTGGAGCTGAAGGCGGAGGTGGAGGTGAAGGCGAGGTGAAGGCGGAGGTGAAGGCGGAGGTGCGAAGGCGGAGGTGAGCGGAGGCGGAGGCGGAGGCGGAGGCGGAGGTGGAGGCGAAGGCGGAGGTGGAGGCGAAGGCGGAGGTGGAGGCGAAGGCGGAGGTGGAGGCGAAGGCGGAGGTGGAGGCGAAGGCGGAGGTGGAGGCGAAGGCGGGGATGAAGGCGAAGGTTAAGGCGCAGACGGAGGCGAAGGTGAAGGAAAAGGCGAAGGTGGAGGCGAAGGCGGAGGTGAATGCGGGGCGAAGGCGGAGGTGAAGGCGAAGGTTAATGCGAGGGCGAAGCCGAGGGTGAAGAACGCGAAGGCAAGGGCGAATCAGGCGAAGGTGGAGACGGCTGGTGAGGTGGTGGCGAAGGCAGAGGCGATGGCTCTGTGGAGGTGGCGGGGGCGGTGGCAAAGACGACCGCGCGGGCGGTGGCGTCCTCGGCAGGCGGGCGCTTCCTCTGCCGCCGCCGCCGTCGCTCCTACTTCCGGCCGCTCGGTTCCGCTTCGTCGCCGGCCATTCAACGCGCCCCGCGAGGTACAGTCATGGCTGGGTTGCGAGACATAGCAGGCACCCACGCTACGAGTCTGTGCGCGACTCTCAAGAAAATGAAGATGGTAAAAATTAAAGAAATCTAAAGATGTTTCGTAACGTGATAGAAATTGAAGGGTAGGTTTGGAGACCGAAGGATTTGGAGCGAGGCCTTAGAGGCAGGCAAGTGACAGTGAAATTAAGGAGTCTATGTTTCTAGTGCTATCAGCCACATAGAGAGAAAAAGAAAAGAAATTAAATAAAAATGACACATAGCGACGTGACGAAGTGGTATGAAACATAGACTGAATGATTTATTTCAAAACTTATCGATCTGAAGGACTTTCTTGAATTCGAAATGCTTGATGTCGAAGGCGAACTCCCTTCTTGTGTGTTACAAAGATTAGAGAGTATTCTGATTCGGTGGATGAGTTTCTTTATCTCCACGCACGACTGAAATTGCGAATTGACCAAATAAATCTGTTTTATGACTAACAATTTGCTGGGTGATACAGGTTAATGATGATCACTATCAGTGCCTACATAATTGGTATTTCAGAATGTGCCGAAATTTATGCTTCAATTTCGTAATTAGAATTCGAATACCATCCCTAGATTAGTTTTACATTTTATTTTTCACTATGCCTTTGTGTAAATTAAGTGTTGTTCTCTTTGATTGTGTTATTGTGTTCGTTAACCTCTTATTTCCTTTTATACGTTTCTTGGCCAGTGACAACTTGCATACAACAGTGAGAAACAACGCAGAGCCAGTCGCTCCGTCGAGGTCGTCAGTGTTGGCTAAATGCGACGCCTTGCTACCAACGAGTTCGAATTAAGTGGGTTTCGTAGTAGACAGTGTTTCTTTGGAAATAGGTCACAGATGTTGAAGATCCAATTCAACTCTGAAAAACCACATTTCACAATTGATTGTTAGTGTCCTCTATACGATGTTTAAAATGCCTTATAGAGAGAAGTCTTGAAGATCGTTAAAACGCGTGGATACAAAACGGGGCGAAGTGAAACAAAAAGACTATAGAGGAATCGTTAGATCTTCAAAAGTGTAAGAATATACTGTGGCACGTTCCTTAATAAAGACGCGTCTACTTCATGACGGATCGAACAGCCCCACTTTCTCTACCCTCATCCCTAGTAGTCCGCTACTTTCTTCTCAGATCACCATGACATCCTCCACCCATCAAAAGAAATTCTCTCCCTCCGTTCGTTATTTCCGACATTACTTACTGCGTCTGCCGCGATGCTTCTACACACGGTCGCCAGAAACTCCTCCACCGAATTACCATATGGATTCAGCCCTTTACATTATTCGGCAAAGTTACAGTTAGCATTGTTGTTGTTTCTGGTGGAAGGAGACGGGGCGCACCAAGGACTTTCTTTGTCTGGGGCTGCAGGAGAGACGGAGAGCGAAGACTCTTGGTACAATGGGGCCAACGAAACCGTGGGAGCTGGCCTCCGTCACCATCACCACCGTCGTCGCCACCGCCGTACATTTTCCGGATAGGCGCGAGTCTCCCGGTGCGACTTGGGACTCCCACTGGCTTCCCCTGCCGCCCCCTTGGCTTCCCCTGCCGCCCCCTTCCTCCTCCCCCACGCCCCACCGCTGCACTGGCTCCCACCCGGCCGCTGCACTCTCTGCCACCTCCCCCACCCCTCGGCCCCTTTCTCCCAATGCCTGCGCCGTGCAAACTGCACTTCACTGCGTGATGTTTCTTCGTGGCTGCCAGGGTTTGCTACGCAGCCACCTTTGGTTGTACTTGATTTAAATGAAAGACGAATTGACAGCTATCAGTTTGGACACGTTTAACCAATGGGGAGCTTAGTTGCAATTATAATTGTTGATATAGAAGCTACCGATTGGATGATCGTGTGCCTGCTGGTCAAAAGTCAATTCGCCCTACATTTAACCCTTTCATGCCCACTGTATCACTAGAGATACAGTATGTTTGCTTTACCTTTGATTCATTTTGTTTTATGATTTAACTTCGGTCGCGCTACGTATCTGCCACCTCCCCCACCCCTCGCCTCTTCCCTCACCATGCATGCAACGCGCTGCGCCGTGTAAACTACAATTTTCTGTGTGCCTTTTTCTTTGTGACCGGGATTTGCCATGCAACCACCTTGGGTTTTACTCTAATTTAAATGAAAGGCGAATTGACAGCGATTAGCTGTGACGCGATTATCCAATCGAGCTTTGTTACAACTTACGTTTTTGATATTGAAGTTTCAGATTGGATGTTCGCGACCGACAGATTATCAAAAGTTAATTCGCCCTACATTTAAATTGAATTATGGAATGTGCCGTATTCATGATTTGTGTATCGTACCCCTTACGTCTCATTTGACGACGACTCTTATTGCCTGTTGTAACTCTAACCTCATTCAGCCCTTGCCCGCCATTAATTGTCTGGCGTCAGGGTCGCATCCAAGGGGGCCTTGGGATAAGGGGACATTTTTGTAAATGCAAATTACATTTCCATTTTTTTCATTTATTTTATGCTCTTATATGTTTGAATAGAACAAGATATAATTTGCAATTATCGGAAACAAAGATTTTCCATGTTAATTGTAATTATTATTTATATAAAAGGTAATTTCCGGGCCCGCATCTGGGTATTGCATTCTTCTCTTGCCTCAGATCTCCCTGCTCTCCCTGAATATAGCCAGCAGTTACATCTTTTAATTCTAAAACTTATCACCGGTTAATGTGAAATAACGCTTATTTTATTCGAAATTTCCAGAGATACTTACGTATTGTATATTGCCAATCCACAATATCCCAAATCGTGTAATTTTAATGATGTCCTAAAGATACTCCTTGTACATGAGTGAGTGCTTCGATGAGATAAATTTGTAATCATTTAATGCGGATTTCAAGCTCATCATAACTAAACACTAAAACATTAGTTAGTAGTACGTAAGTGAGATTTCCCGTAGATTTCAAACCGTCTGACAAGGCTTTGCATTCTCGACTCTCTCCTTAAATTAGCAGATCTCCTTAGGGTGTCTACACTAAATCTTCCCTTTATTCTTGTCACTTTCCTACTACTTCTACTTCCTTCTATTTACTATACCATCACTAATCTTGTGCGAAATAAAGGTTGTACTTCTTCTTAGACTTTTTGAGCACCTTACAGCTGTTTTGTCACGTGTGTTATCCGATGTTTTGTCACTAATAATGCGTTTTGGGGCATAGAATAAATATGTGTAATCTGAAGATAAGCTTCAGCTACTTTATCAAATCTGTCTCGACTAAGGTTCATTCTTCATTGAACACCTTTACACAAATTCGATCCTTTACATAAATTTTTGGGCACATCCATCTTGGCGCAGAAATAATATGAAAGTTGACTTATAGCAATAATCCTGTTCTCCATCACCGTTATCACGACCGAGGATAATGCAATCAGACGTGCGAGTGCCTTGCGTCTGAAGCAATAAGGGATTCGGGTAACGACGTTAGCCGCTACCGCAGTTCCTTGTGTAGTTTCCCCTTCGCGTTGCCGCCGCCGCCACCGCCACCGCCACCACCGCCGCCGCCGCCGCCGCCGCCGCCGCCGCCGCCGCCGCCGCCGCCGCCGCCGCCGCCGCCGCCGCCACCGCTGCCATCGAGCCGGCGCACGCGCTCTCGCGGTCGTTGAGTCACGGCGGGAAGCATTGTTGCCGCTTCGCGCGCGATTCCCACGTTCGTTTACAAAATGGCCGTCGCCGCCGCTTTTCTGCCGTTTGGAGACACGGCTTGCTACAGCGCCCATGCGAAGAGCTGCGGAAAGCCCCACGCTTACTTGGCTTGCAGCGTGAGCGAAAACGCTGGCATTGAGTCGAGCGAGTTAATCTGATTCATTTACAATCGTTTCGAAAGAGGCGAACAGATAGCACAAGGGTAACGGCGTCCAGTTGAAAAGTTGAGTTTCCTGATTTGAGATAATGATGATTGTTTGATAGATGTAGGTTTCCGGGTCGTCGGTGCCGGATATTACATGCACATGTTCGTGAGCGGATTGCTTTGTGATGAGGGGGAAAATGAACCATGGTTGAGTGTAATTGATTTGAGAATTACCCGAATCGCAAGATAAGAGTGGCATTTAATAGATTGCGGATTTTCACCGGATGACCAGGAAATTACTGAGGAGTGAAAGAAAATTTCATGCATTCGTAATAACTGAGATTAGAATATTTAGTAAAATCATAAAATGTATTGCTTTTGCAAACAAACCTTTCCGTAATACAAAATATGATACAATACGTTGTAATTAGAATAAACAAAAAAAAAATACTTTGCAAGAGTTATTGCAATGTTTTAAGAAGATTTATAAAAACCTTAAGTGAAATTTTAGTTACATAATGCCAATTATAAGCATTTCTTCCCAGTTACTTTAAGTGTCTTACGAGAAGTTAAAAAAATGAAATTAATTGTGGGAAGTTTAAAAACGATTTGGCCGTATAAACTGAATTATTAAAACAGAAACACTGTTGAACAAGAAAACTATTCAACAAGAAGTATTTAAAGAAATATTCAGTTTCAATTATTTTAAAAATAAAATTAATCGTTCTTTCTTAATCATTTATTCATTTCAGAAAAATATCCTTTCTGAAATTAAATAAAAATTAATTACATGTTTTAAAATTCACTCTTATGTCTTTAGATACACTTTAATAAAGATCTCAACACTGGAGGCAGAGACTGGCTTGCATTGTGCATTTCATCGCTAGCGTTCGCGCAGTTTCTATCTCATAATTACGTAACAAGGCGTACTTTGACGCGCCACTGACCTCCAGCGCCGTCATGGCCTCATACCTGAGCGTGTCAGCCCAGTGACGGAGCGGACCATGAACACGGAAGCCCTCGATAAAACCACCACCTCCGAATCACGGCATCGCCGCCTCCGTCGCCGCTGTGTGACCACTTCATTTTTTTTCCCTAGGGCTTTTATCCAGCCGACAGCCGGTTGCCCTTTACGTCCCGAAGGGACGCATATTCGACCATACACTAGACAAATACTTGCGGGCTCCTCTGATCTGGGGTCAGCAGAACGCGAGGCCCTCCGCGACAACACACACACACAAAGTCAAGGGACAAACAGCCATGCCCAAGGCGGGACTCGAACCCGCGACCCTTCGGACCGAAGCGCCGAGTCGGTACTCGCTCTTAGCCACCTCGGCCATCCAGGTCGGCACCACTTCATTTCCATCTCCAATATCACCTTCGTCTCCTCCCCTCGCGCCGCTTCCGAAGTCTCCATCGTCTCCATCGCCACTTCCTAACACCTCATTCACCGCCTCTTCCTTCTCCAAGATCCTCCATTCCCCTTATCGCCCTCCTCCTGCTCGTCCTCCTCCTCCTCCTCCTCCCTCCCCCGTCTCCCGCCTCTCCCTCTTCGCCTTCCATCGCTCTCTTACCGCTATGCATCGTTGATTTCTGTCTCCCACATCTATACCTCTCCAAGGCCTCCCATTATACTATATCGCCATATATTGCCCTTCCATCGCTGTCCACCGCCCTCCGTACTTCCCACGCTCTTCATTGTACCTTTCGCCCTCCAACAGCAACCCATCCCCTAAACGCCTCATTCACCACCTCTTCTACCTTCGAGACCCCCCATTACCTTTATCACTCTCGTCCTTCTCCTCCCCCTCTTTGTCCTCTATTGCTCGTTTACTGCTTTTCATCGTCGACTTCTCCACTGTCTCTCACATCTATACCTCTTAGAGGCCTCCCATTGCACTCCATTATACTATATCACCATATATTGCCCTTCCATCGCTCTACTCCGCACTCCAGCCGCTCTCCATCGACCTCCATTCTTCCCACGCTCTTCAAGGCACCTTTCGCCCTCCAGAAGCAACCCATCACCCAAACCCGTCGTTGATTCTCTGCGCTCCAAGACTACTTCCACTTACATCGTTTTACATCCCTCCGTCTTCCCTCTCATCCGTCTTCACCGGTGACGTTCCCGCCCACCCGCACCTCCATCGCTACCTCCGCGACCTCTGAGGTTCCGCCCGGCGCGACTCCAACTGGCCCCCTTTCTCTCCGACGCACAAAAACGCCATCCTCACTTCCGGCGCTGGCAGGGAGCATCTCCCATTGCCATTGTCAGAGCCTCGCGTGCATTGCAACCTCCTTTGACGGTGGAGACGAAATGCTCTTGCGATGTTGCTACTGTTGTGGAAGTCACGAGTATTCGCAGTTGTGTTTAATCGAAAAAGGAAAATTTGTATCAACACAATATAAATTAAATATACTCCTAGTTGGTTAATGCACTACACTATCACATATTCCGGGAGACCGGTCAGGAGCTTAGAGCTTGTCCCGGCTGGGGCGGCGCCCCGCTGGTGAGAGAGTCCTGGTTAGGGGGAAGCCCCACTAGCCGACGGTAGGTCGGCGCCGGATCTCGCCATGCAGCGGGGGAAGATCACCGCCATCTCCCGAAAAAAAACACGCACTACACTAACGGGACTAATGACCACAGTAGTTGACGCGCCCAGAAACACGAAAAAATCAATCAATCAGCCTAGTTGGTTAACATTTCAACAAATGGAAGAGAAACACTACTGAAGAGTATTTCACAAATCTGAGAGTTGAAATTACTCCTGCTATTCCTGATTGACATACTTTCCACATCATTGATTCCTTACCACATTTTAGTACTTCTAGCTTCTCGTCACTTGCTCGCTATCTCTGAGGTATCGTCGCTATAATTCCCACACATTTCTCTATTATTTTTTACGGGCCTTCTTCCTCCCACGAATCGAAATGACTGTACACTGCTGTCAGAATTCCTAGAAAAAGAGAAATGCAATGTCTGCGTATTACGCTCAACATAATGAACATATAAAATCATTTTTGTATCCAATTTTTCAACAGCAAATATAAACAGGGAAAGCCTTTTGTATCATTGATACATATTGTAACGCGATTCGCAATTTAAGGACTGCGTTGTCAATATGCCGGAGGGTTGCAATCTAGCTCGTAAACGTAGGCGTTTCGTTATCGTTTTTATTGGAAATATTCTGTGTCTATAATGTTTTTGATCAAAAATAGCATTGTTTCCAATATTATTACTATAGCAATAAAGTAAAAATTAAAAAATGATGTTTTTACGTATTTTTACAAAATGACTGTTCCTTCTATCGATTATGAGTAATAATGAGAAACCCTAACTGAAAAATCATTCACATCACTGATTGATTAGTCTGCAATCAGTTAACTTTCTGATAACCACTTCTTGTGAATAGATACGATGATGTAATCATTATGATGGAAATGATGATGACGACGAAGAAGAAGAACAAGAAGAAGTAGGGAGAAAGTTCAAACGAGTGGTAATTTTCGATGATGTCATGGACTTTGTGGTATATTCTCCACTCTGTGTGTTTTTACTTGATAACTGCCATTACGATAGTTTCCGGTCCTTTGCCACCTCTACCACCCTCACCGCCACCCCCGCTGCCACTCCCACCGCCACAACCAACGCATTCCCCGCCGTCTTACTCGCCGCCACACTCGCCGTCACCACCCTCCCCGCAACGCGCATTGCCTCCAACCCCCTCTCACCCATCCCCGTCACCGCCATCAATCCTTGCCGCCAAACCCCTCACCCCCTCCCCCTCACGGTCACCCGCTCACCGCCTACCCCCTCACCACCACCCCCGTCGCCACTGCCCGCCTCGCCGCCTCCCCAATGGCTGCCGCCTGTACTGCCATCCGCATCAACCCCAGCAAACCCACCAACTCAGTGGTTTCTCCGATCAACACCAGGCGAATGCCGGAGCAGTACCCTAACAAACGGGTCATGGACCGCGCGCGATCTTTCCTACCTCTTCCTTTTCCTGTCCTATCCTCTCCCCTTACACACACATACACACACACACTAACATGCACTACACTAAGACATATTCCAGGGGGCCGGTCGAGAGATAGGAGCTTGTCCCGGCTGGGGCGGTGCGCCGCAGGTGGGAGAGTCCTGATTAGTGGGAAACCCCACTAGTCGACGGTAAGTCGGCGCCGGATCTCGCCATCCAGCGGGGGAAGATTACCACCATCTTCCGACGAAAAAACACACACTACACTTACGGGACTTATGACCTAAACTGTTAGCCGGAATCACCAACCAACCAACCCACTAACTCATGCATTCCTTAACGCTCCGCCATCCCAATCCCTGCCCCGTCCCGCCCCCAACCCGTCGCCCTCGGCGCCTGCACTCGCGCCGCGCTGTCGGCCCCGCCCCCTCCCGCGCCACGGCGGCAGAACGCAGCGAAGCAAGAACGACAGGCGGCTGGCTGTAGCGCTGGGGTCCCGCAGGGCTCTAATTATGGGAACCGTTTTTAAATTGGCGACGCAACCGAGGCGGGGAGCGAGCAGCGGCCCCGGTGAACGCCGCAGTGCTGCCGCGGTGCGTTTGCGCTTCTGGTGGAAACTCGCGAATTCTTGAGTCTTTCGAAAGAGTAATTCATTTTCGTGAGTATTTTCACACAACAAATGGTTGCACTATCGCTCGTTTATTGTAATATTTCAAGAAGATAATAAATAGTTTTTTTTTCTTGAAGATTATATTATAGAACATTTACCATTACAGCACATTTACATTTGAATCACCATTTCCAGTGCCTGTTTGGTGCCTGAACAAGAGTTAGATGCGTACTATACGTTTGGCATTTCCTTACATTTTATGTTTGTTATGGAACTCTGAGAAGAAGAGGTAATATTTGTCGACTATGCGTCACTCTGTCGCACGTTAGGTCAGCGAACCTAATAACTATTCTACCAGTTTCTCGGTAATTACATCAAGTATGACTTCCCTGATATCGTACTTCCAGGAGGCAGTTAGGGAGGCGACTCTGATGTCGATGTTTTTATATAAACATCAATGATTAAACATAGATGTGTTTAAAGACTATGCTTTTTAAGATTGAGTTTTGTACTTCACACCGTGTCACTCCATGCCGCATCATACCACACCATTCAACTGAGTGTTCTCCGGCACTCAATACCACATCGCGCAACACCTTGCTGCCCCATGCCACACCCAGCCGTATGGCACGAGACCGTTCCACACCGTGTCCCCGCGCGCCAAATCGCGCCATTCCACGTCACTCCTTGCCACACCGCGCCAGGCCCGGCCGCGCCTCGCGTCCCGAAGCGGAGGTAAGGGCCACGCCGCGCATTTACCGCTAGACAAAGCGTAATAGACCATTACTAATAGACAATGGCCAACGATCATGCATTAAATGTGCTTGCTGTGTCGGGGGAGGGAGGTATTATGCAGGCAGAGGGCGCGTGGGCGGGGGCTGGCGCTGACCCCGTGAAAACCCGCGCGCCCCTCTCCGCGCGGGCTTTGTGCGGCGCCCTCTTGGCCGCCGGGCCGCCTCCGCAGGTGGCGCCACCTGCCCCGCGGCATTGATCACTGTTGCCGAGCGACCCCAGCGCCTAACGCCACCGCCCCCGCCACCTCCGGCTCCTCTCCACTCCCACCTCCTAGGGGACTCCCTCGCAGCTTCCCTTTCTGCCACCCCTACCACCGCCCCCGCCACCTCCGGCTCCTCTCCACTCCCACCTCCAAGGGGACTCCCTCGCAGCTACCCTTTCTGCCACCCCTACTACCATCCCCGCCGCCTCCGGCTCCTCTCCACTCCCCCCCTCCTAGGGGACTCCTTCACGCCTACCTTTTCTGCCGCCCCTCCCGCCATCCCCGCTCTCGTACTAACATCCCCGCCAACTCCGGCTCCCCTCCACTCCCCTCTCTAGGGGACTTCCTCGCAGCTACCCTTTCTGCCACCCCTACCACCATCCCCGCCGCCTCCGGCTCCTCTCCACTCCCCCCCTCCTAGGGGACTCCTTCACGGCTACCTTTTCTGCCGCCCCTACCGCCATCCCCGCTCTCGTACTAACATCCCCGCCAACTCCGGCTCCCCTCCACTCCCCTCTCTAGGGGACTTCCTCGCAGCTACCCTTTCTGGCGTTCCTGCCGCCATCCCTGCCGTCACCGTCGTATTAACGCCTCCGTCACCTCCGGCTCCTCTCCACTCCCCCTGTGGGGAACTCCCTCGCGACAACCATATCTGCCGCCCCTGCCGTCACTATCGTACTCTTGGCCTCCCCTGGCGCCGCCTGACGTAATTCCCATCTCTCTATCCACCCACGACTCTGTGTCGCTTTCCCCGTCGCAGTCTCTCTTTCTAACCTAACGCCACTTTTCTCCCAGCTGCCATTTATGCTGATTCCCCTACAGCTATGTCTGGCCGCAGCCACCTGCGTTGCTTCCATCGCCGCCAACTACGTTCCCTTGACGCCATCTATCAATATTGCTCCTCCTGCCGTATGTATGTTGCTTTGCCCGCCGCCATTTGTGTTCCTTCCTCCATCGCCATTTATGCTGCTTCCCACGCCGTCATCTAAGATGCGTTGCTCGTCACCGTCTATGTTGCGTCGCTCTCTAACTTCTATGTTGTTTCGCCCGCCGCCATCTACTATGCGTTGCACGCCTCCGACAATGTTGCTTCCACCGTCGCCATGTACATTGCTTCCCCCCTTCTCCATCTACTTTGTGTTGGCCATCGCCAAACTTCCAACAAAGACACCAAAATATTAGTGATAATGTGCCTCTTGCCTCGCCCTTTGTTTTATCACCACCTACTTATGTAGTAAAATAAAAATATTCTAATACTTCTGGAGAAATGGGAAATTTTTCGATAGAAACTCTATCTGTGGGGGCCTGGTAGGAAAAAGCAGAAAAATCTTGTTGAAATTATTTCCTCTAAAACAGACACAATCCACGTTTTGTGAGTCCTTGATACTCACAAATCCATTGAAGTGAAAATTTCTTTCCGTCTGTGACTTTTCGGAGAATAATTTACACGAAGCATCTACAGCATTTACAAACGTATCACAAAAATAGTTACAATTTTTGTATTAAACTTTTACGTCGGCTAGCTTAAAGAACGCTTAAAAAAGGGCTCGGGTCTCATTTCCGTTGAAAACTGGGAATTTTCGAAAACAAAAGATTGATATTTTATCAGCGTCTTCCTAGAACCACAGTACGGAAGATATCTCTTTCCGTATGGATATCAGTGCTACAAAAAGTGATATATAAGGTCATTTATACTTTCCGAAATGATGAGTTGTTTTCGCATAATTTTGCGTGAAATATTTGAGCAATTTTTAATCAATTATTTTTTTTAAAACAAGGCCTCAAATTTTTCTTTACATTTATTCTTCAGATAGAGTAAAGGCCACTTAAAAATGACACAGGTCTAATCATCCTAGAACTTTTTGAGTATTTGTAAATTGCAAAACTTAGAAATAATGCGAGAACGTACGTGCTGTTGTATCTCCGTTAGTTTTACCACCCCGTGCCGTTCCAGCTACTTCGCTTTTCTGCTACCTCTCCTTCTCCAGGGCATGTTAGCCCGCAGGTATCTTACCCCGTTACGTCATGGCCGCACTTGCCTCCCCCTCGAGGAACTGCCTGTCGCACCGCCCGAGTGCCGTGGCCCCCCTGGATGTCACCGCCACGCGCCACCCCGCAGGGTCTGCGCCTCCACCGGATTACCACCACACAGGTTGTACTCTTGCGCGGTCACTACACCGCCACTCCTCGGGTCAGCAGGTCACTTGCCGAACTTGTACGCTGGGTTGTAAATGGTCGGGGATTCAGGGAAACGGAAGACACGTTTGAAGATGGGGGGGGGGATTCTGATACCTGGGGATATTTGTTCTCATGCTTTTAATTGGGATACAAACTGAAACCAATTATACCCGATTTATTTTGTTAAAACTTTATTTATTTTATATAATATACAAGAAATTAATGCCTTTGTATCACTTTGTTTTCTACATTTATACTAATTTAGAGTACAATTTACCTTTTAACTTTTCACTCTGTTGATACCCTTTTTAGAATGTAATCTTTGAATAATCACATAAGAACATCGTATTATTCTTATCACTTTAGAATGTAAATGTCTTTCCCACGCAGATCGTGTTACTTTTCACAGTTCTTCTTATGAAAATAAAATAAAATAGACCTCCTAAATGCCTTGTATAATACTATTATTTGGCTAAACTGTGAGAGTTATTGTAAAATATTCCAACAATGTAGTACACATTTTGCAATCTGTAATATGACGTGGGTTTTGAGGGTAAACCAATGAAGTAGAAACATTAACCCAATATAATTTTTCCCAAATACATACAATAACAGGTGATTCAACACAAATATTTTCTTTCTTCTCTAAAGTATTTTATATTTGTGTGTACCCGTTTAATGCAAATATATAGTTTTCATTTATTTCTCGCATTAATTTTGAAGAATATATTTGAGTTGTACAAAGTGAGGGTATCAATTCATATTTATTGTTAATTTTACTTTTTAACTTTGTCACAAGCAAATTGTGTGTGTTGCTTAGTCTCTAATGAGTGGCATTCGTTTTTTGTTTAAAATTAGAAAAATAATTAATAAGAAAATTAAATATTAATAAAGAAAATGAAATTTTAAGATTCAGTACATCAAAAACACGTTATTAAACATTAAAAAAATATTCAACTCCAACTGGTAGATTGGAGAGGATTTGGTGGCGAATATCTCCATGTATGCATCATAAACTGGAAGTTTGGCACTGCGTGTAATGTGTGAAAGCAGTGTCCGGAACGCCCATGTCCTGAGCCATCCCGGCGAATGCCGAGCGGCAGACATTGAAGGCGCGTGTGGTCCACAGAACGGCCTATGAATACGGAGCGAAAAGCGCGTTGGCGCCGGGGAGGGGGGCAGCGGGGAGAGGAGAGGAGGCTGCGGCGGAAAACGCGTCGTTGAACGGCCGAGTGCGCCCACTTCGCACCACATGCCGCCGCCTCTGCGGGGCCGTCGCAGCGTGTCCGAGACCGTCGGGGGCCGTTCGGGGCCGTAATACGCAGCTTAGTGCCGGCTGCCGGTCGCCACCGCCGCCTCTACCGCCGCCTTCGCCGTCCCCGCTGCCTCCGCCAACACCGCCACCGTCGCCGCACTGCCGCCGCACCGCCACCACCGCCGCCACCTCTGTCGCCGCCGCCGCCGCCGCCGCCGCCGCCGCCACCGCCGCCGCCGCCGCCGCCACCGCCGCCACCGCCGCCACCGCCGCCACCACCGCCTCCACCACGGCCACCGTCGCCGCACTGCCGCCGCACCGCCACCACCGCCGCCACCGCCGCCGCCACCGCCGCCGCCACCTCCGTTGCCACCGCCACCGCCGCCGCCACCTCCGTTGCCACCGCCGCCGCCGCCGCCACCGCCGCCGCCACCTCCGTTGCCACCGCCGCCGCCACCGCCGCCGCCGCCGCCGCCACCGCCGCCGCCAACTCCGCCACCGCAGCCACCGCCGCCACCACCACCTCCACCGCGGCCACCGCCGCCGCCGCCGCCTCCACCGCAACGCCATCGCACCACCACCTCCGCCGCCGCCGTCTCCGGCGTCTCTACTGCCAATGCCGCGTCTGCAGTTCGCCACCACCATAGCCCCTGCCACCACCGCCTTCACAACACCTCGCCCACCATTGCCTCCACCTTTTCCTCAGTTACCAAATTCGCCACCGCCTCCGCCTTTGCCTCCAACTTTCGCATCCGAATCCGCCGCAGCCACCGCATTCTCCGCCGCCTTCGCCTTCGCTTCCGCCTCTACCTCCACCACCTCTACCTCCATCTTCACCTCCACCTCCACCTACATCTCCACCTCCACCTCAGCCTTCGCCCTCACTCCCGCCGCCTCCTCCGTCTCCGCCACTTACTCTTCCTCCGTTTCCTCCACTGCCGCCACCACTACTGCTCGCCGGTTTCCGTCGCCCGCTGTCGCTTTATTGCGGCTGCCGAGTGTCGCGCGACCAACTTTACTCGCAGGGCGGCTATTGCGAGGCTGCGGTTTCGGCGAGTAATGTGGCCGCTCGAATCGGCGATCTCAGTTGGATTTCTTGCTTATTGCCCGAGGGCTCGGGCAGTGGCGAGCGACTAAATGAGCTGTGTGAAGCAATGAAACGATACTCGTTTTCGCCATAAGATAGTTTATTCAATATATACTCGTATACTATAACAATCAAACTTCAGTGTGTGTTTCAAATACATAACATGTTTTCAGGAATAAAGTTCACGGGAAATTATTTTAGTTTAATGCGTCAAATTAGCGTAATCGGCAGTTCTGAGCTATTTTGAGTATGAGATCTGCTCACCATTCCTGTTTTTGATACGTGTTGTCGAACAATAAGTAGTTTCTTTTGCTCGGCACGATATGACCTGTAATTGTTATGTGTGACCTCTATTAATATAAGGTAGTTATCTACCTGAAAATGGCGAAAAATCTTGAAATTTCATCTTTTTCAATTTTTATTGTGTCAAATGATTTTTTTAAATTATCTACTAAATGCTTCAACCATTTCTTTCTATGTTTCTAAGTTTTTGAGCAAATAATTGTATTGGAAGTGAGTGTCAACTGTCGAGCCCATAAAATTTCTGATGTATTTTTCCTGTATTGGGAATTTTCAACACATTCATGCATGTCAAATGTCGTAAATCATAACCCATAAAAGACAATGGTATAATTCTTCTTGCAGCTTGCAACCCATGATTTGCTCTAAAGAATTAACTAGAATAGTTAATGTGTCATTGAATGTTTCGGTTAAATGAACAGAAATGTTCAGAATATACTATTAAACAATTATTTTTTCTCAAATAATCAAATCGTGGCTCTTAAGTTTTCACAGTGGTGAGATAATTCTATTTTTTGTGGGCTTGGCAGATCAATTGTTCATATCATGGTTCTGCATACAACACAGAATGAAATGCCGGCGGCGCTAGCCGAATGCGTTTACTACGCTCCGTGAAGTCACGAAGGTTAAGCGCATTCGAGACTCGCGGGTTCGTAGTTGGGTGACCGGCCAGGAACTCCGGGATCTAACGGCGTCGAGCCCCTGGCCGAAGAGATATAAGGCACTGACAACGACGTAACGAGACTTGACAAATATTAAAAGTAAAGCACATTAATGGAGGATTACTCCCCAGTGCAAAGCGCTGAACGCCCCTTAAGGGGCTTGGAGACGCGTTACGTCATGGTGTAGACGCCACAAATTTAATATATATATATATATATATATATATATATATATATATATATATATATATATATATATATATATAACAATTATGTTGAAGTGAAGGATCGCTTCCTGAGGCATACGTGTTTCCAAGTAAAATTCCAAGTTAAGTTACATTATCTCTCGGGACTTCGTTACCTCAAACACATCTAAGTATCCATTTTACACTTTACAAATGTAGACGTAAGAATCCTCCAGATTCAGTGCTTTTTTACAGTGTGGAAGAAATCGTCTCCGAAATATATAGACAAATAATATGTAAATGAAAAGAAAAACAACGTAGTTAATTGTATCGTCTTATTTAGAGCCTCACACTGATAATTTGCATTAGTCACACTAAACGAGATCTTCTAGTACACAATAAGTCTCGACTCTAGATGAATTCTCAGAAGGTTATTGTTAATGTTTTATTGATAAGATTTATTCCTAAGAATATTTAGAGTTGTGTATTGTAATAAAACAAGAACATAGTATTTGTTGCTATCATTTTGTTGCCTGCGTATGTAGTTCATTCAACAATGTTATCCTTCATAATCAGTGTTGAAATAAGAATGTAAGCTGTTGAATCCAAGCAATTTTGAGGCAATCACCAAAAAGTTTTCCCCTCCCCCTCGATTTATTGCGTCCCGTGAGTAATATGCAAACGGCCATCTTCACATAAGGCAACATGAGTTGCGATCCATCTCCGAGAGCGAGCTGCCAACTTCCAAGATCTCTCCTGAGCTTAGGTTTCTGAAGCTTCTTGCCTCCGTAATAACAGCAATGTTTTAACCGAACTTTGCAACTCAGGCTGTGAATAGGATGAAATCCTGGCTCCCCTTTATGGCCGTCTAGTACGCTTAAATACATGTCTGCTTCTCAGAAACTGAGATGGTTGTGAAAGCTCCAGGTTCTGAGAGCATTCGTCAGTGTTTCAAACGTCGAGAGTTCTTTTGTGTGGCCGATGCGTGCAGGATGAATAAGAGAGTAAATGGAGGAACGTCATTTCGTCTCTTAAATTTACGGAATTATTTCCGCTTATTTTGTTGTTTGAAAAAGAATAACACGATGTTTTATCTCTGTTTCACAAAAATGTAATTTTTTTATATTAAGTGCACGGAAACTTCAATGAACATGTTAACAATCCGAAATGTTCCATTTCAATGGTTTGCTTTAAATTACCATGCATAGTTGATTGAATTTTCCTTCTGATTAATATTATTGTTTTATACATATCTGCCTAACGATATTATATTCAAACTTCCTTTAACGCGTCAAAATTTCAAATTTTCAAACACATTAGGTTTTACGCGAATTTGGAAATTTAATATTTTTTTTGTTTTTTAAATAAATATCGTAATGTCGCTAAATGTTTGTACAATATTCTGACCTTAGTGAGATTGAAACACAAAATGAGTAAATTGTAAAATAACATGTGTTTGTTAATTTATGAAGGGTTACAAGGCACAAAAATACGAGTGTCATTGTGAACAAGTAAACCAAAATAAAAATTAGTACGCCTGGCAAAAATAAATCATATTTCTCTTTAAACGTATATTTCCTGAATCAAATTTCAATTTGTAACCCAAATTCTAAAGCAGGAAGCTGTGTTATTTCTCATATTTTTGTGTGGGAATTTAGAATTTGAGCCAATGCAATTTTAATGAAACGAGATAGATATGCAGTGATATTTGAAACGAACAGTTCATTTCATGCCTTAATTTACTAGCTTTCTTCATTCCCGGTGTGTATGATTTTCAATATTTTCATGGTTCCCAATTAGGTCAGTAATTTCATTTAATTTTGTTTGCGGAATGATATTTACCCTAAAGCGATATCTACTATTGACAAAGCTATGACGATTTTTCCTCTTGTGTATTTTCTCTGTTTGCCGGGAATTTGCAAATGTTTATTGCTGTAAACGCACACAAAGCTTTCAACGTCATTGAGCTGCATTTCTGTTGCGTGGGTGAAGGCATTTGGAAATCTACCCCATCCATGAGATGGGTGACGGAGTGGGAAAGAAAGATAGGGAGCTGAACACACATTTTGAAAGGGCGTGGGAGTGAATGTACGGGAGACAGAGTAAGAATCGTGGGAAGGGGAGTAGAAGCAGAAAAGAGTTTTAAGAGGAAAGGATAGTGAGAAGTAGAATGAGAAATTGAGGGATCACAGAATCATAGGTGAGAGAGCAAAATGTGGCGTTTCTCAGAACTTCCAAGTCACCGCTATCCAACACGTCTCAGAGAAATAAATTTGTCGTTGATCAAAAACTCTTGAACGCTTCAGAACACCTCAGCTAATAGGTAGCATGAAGATCTTGTTCCTCCAATAAATCAATGAATATAATTCTTAAAATAAGAAACTCAATTTATTTGTGCTCTGCTCACTTGAGGTTTGTCTTCAATACATTAAAAATGAGTTCAGTATCTATTTTATTAATACAATAAACCCTCATTGACACAAATTCAAAGGAACGGAAATAATCGGAGTTCGTGTTCTAAAAGTTCATGTTATTATCCGAGTATTACTAATATCCGTATTACAGTAAACCCTTACTGGGACCGAAGTTATGTTCGTGTTACGACGAAATTCGTATTAAGCGAGTTTGTACTAACGGGGATTTGTTGCATTTGCGCTTACTGGTACATTATGGTGAACGGTCTTCAGCTTTAATAATTTTACCAAATGCGGTCTGCAACCAATGTTTAGGAAACCCAACTATAGAAGCGCACGTGCGAAAAAGGCTATTAGCGTTATGTGACGGACGCGCACCCATTGTCCGTCGCCCGATGGGGCCCAAATTCCCGAATTCGCCGTTTTCCTTCCCACGCGCCACCGGAAAGAAAAGGGGCGAGCCCGGGCGCCAGCGCTCGGAAGAATGTAAAATATTTCCGATTGCCCCTCCGCCCGGCGCGGGGGTGGGCGGGGCGGCGCGGGCGGGCGCGGGCGGCGTCCGATGACCATAACTGTCGGCGAGCGCCGATGTATGGCTGCGAAAGCCGCGGGCGGCGCCATGCGTCTCGCTGCCCGTCGCCGCCGCGTGATAAGCTCCCGAGGGGTGATGGAGAGGCGGATCTTCTCGGACCCCCCACGGTGAGCCTCGACTCATCCCCGCGACCCTCCGAGCTCACCCGACCTCCCTTCCCCCCCCCCCCTCCTCCCTCTCGCGTTGGTCGTCGGGGCTTTCCGCGGTTCACGCCGCTGAGGGTTCTGTGGGTGGTGACGTGTGTTGCTACGGTGTTCGTCTACTTTGTTTTGTCACATTTTCGCGGCTTCTTTTACTCATATTCGCTGCTAGACTTTTTTATTCA
The DNA here is from genome assembly GCA_011170035.1 of Teleogryllus occipitalis. Classification (NCBI taxonomy): domain Eukaryota; kingdom Metazoa; phylum Arthropoda; class Insecta; order Orthoptera; family Gryllidae; genus Teleogryllus; species Teleogryllus occipitalis. The sequence goes on along the minus strand of BLKR01010527.1, from coordinate 9,541 downwards.
CTTTCGTTACTATTTACGTTAATTCTTTACTTCCAAGTACTCATTTCTTCCTACTTTAAGCTCGGTTATCTTTATTTTCTTATTTGTTTCTTCTCTATGATCATCTTTCTTGTTTCCCAATTTTTTTATAGTCTGATGTTCGCAAGAGATTTACAATTCTTGCTGTTGTTGCTTTTTCTCCCTTACAGCTCCTTTACGTTTTACTTTTTCTCCCTTACAGCTCCTTTTCTCCCTTACGTTTTTCGATACTCAACCCTTTTTCTTCCGCTCTATTGTTGCTACTTTTACCCTTCATTTCCAAAAATAACATCACGTTTTGTCGCTTGGATACTTGATACTCATTTGATACCGGCCTTTGAATACATCAGCTCGTCAAGAATGTTCTGATGTCCTGCAATTATCTGCCATTTTTCTGTTACTTTCATCATTATTTTATTTTTAATATTCTCTCGCTTCACCACTTAATAATCGCCGTCAACCTGCATCATACTTTGATCCTTGTTCAATTCCGAATATGCATGTTTTTCCTGATTAATTTTTCGTGCCTTTTTCACTGCCCAGTTTCTCTTGTGCTTCCCCGCCCCTTCCGCTTTCGCCCTCCTCCACTTGCTCTTCTCCCTTGCCCTTCGGAGCCCGCGCCCTTCGTCTTTATACGGCGTCATCTCCTGGAAACGAGATCCCTGCGACGGCGCGCTCTCGCGGGCGCCGGCATATTGTTGTTTAGGTGCGGGCACGGCCGAAGAGGCGGGCGTGCCGAAACCCGCTCTGCATGGCGCGGTCCTCTCCCCCTCCTCTCGACGATTCGCGCTTTCCGAGGGATTTTTTATAAGGTCGTGCCCGGTCTTAGGTTGATTGAGTCGGTATATCTGGATTTGAAAATCCCACACCTTCCTGATTCAACCGGCTGCCGCGCAAGCACGCATGTTACCCTCTGTGATCTGGTGATTTCGCGTGAAGATGACACATACGGGAGGGTTTGCTTTTTAGGAAGTAGAAGGAATGGGAGGAGGTTGATGCGGTGCGGTGGTATGAGGGGACGTAGGGGGGGGGGGTGGAGTGGAATATTCCACCAATAAAAACTCGGCAGCTCGGCGGTTGAGGTCAGCGCGGATATTGCCCCGACGCGGAAGCAGATAGACGTGCCCGCGTACAGCAGCTTCGCTTGTATCACCGGCGGGCGTGTTTTTTTTTAAAATGAAAACATAACGCACCACCGCGACGTGATTCATCGGGTGACCGCACAGTGCGGGAGCGGGGGGGGGGGGGACAACCGACCGGGTGGGGCTGTTTTTTTTGTGGTCGCGCGCCATCTACGCGGGGGGCGGGCTAGGCAAGCGCCCTCCTCCTTTATTGCACCGCGATGATTACCTCGAAAGAGACAAAATCCATTAAATTTATGTAGAGCGCGAACACGCGTGTGTGGTCGACGTCGGTCTTCGCTGTGGGAGGTTGCATACGTATGCTTGTGTGTGTGTGTGTGTGTAGCGTTGGGGTGGCGCGGAGAGCGCGTGCGAGAGAGAGAGTAGGAGAGAGCCGGGGACGTAATCCCTCATTCTTTAGAACGAGCTTGCTCGTTACAAGGGCTCAGAAGAAAATTGGATTCTGTAGATAAATGGTCGCACTTCCTGGTGGCTCTCTCTGGCGACGCGGCGCGGCGCGCGCTTGAGTTTCGATGGGGGCGAGAGGGTGGGGGCGGGGCAGCGGGGGTGGAACTGGCGAGTGGTCGGTGGGTGGGTGGGTCGGTGTGCGGGGGGTGGGTGTATATCGGCGGTCGGGCGGCATGGATTTATGGAACGTCACCGCAAAGGGGCGTGGCAGGGGCGAGTGCGGGCGGGGCTGGAGCAGGGATGGGGCGGGAGCGGGGCTGGACAGAGCTCACTGAGCGGTTCCCGCGTGCGCGTTCTTTCCATTTCCGTCCTCTCCGCGCGACGTATAAATTACGCGTTAATTATTAGATTTCGCGTCCTGTCCTCGCGTTAGCCATGGACGACGCTTTATATATGGACTGTCCGCCGAGCCGGGCGGTCGACGCCGCCGCCGCCGCCACCGCCGATGGCAGCGGTAAAAAGGATTCCCGGCTCGTGAAAGGCAGAGAGGCCAGGTTTCACGGGGCGGTTTTGTCTCGACCCGACGGTAGTTTGTTTGGGGAGCGAAGAAAATAAAGAGCGGCATCAATCTCGACAACCGCTGCGGTCCCGGTGTTGGGGGAATATTGATGTGGTTTTATCTCCCGACCGAGTCGAATAGATAGGTGTGCGTCGAGAAGTCAGCTGACCGTTGAAGTGATGTGAGCAGGTCGTGATCTGCGTCAGGGTTTCTTTTGGAGATTTGCTTAATTCGCTGTATTAATAAACGTGTCTGATGGATAGGTTTAAATTGATTTATCTTTGTCAATTGTGTTGATTGAAGCTGAGTGGATTTTATACTGGAGAATAATATTATCTCCGCGTTAAATTGAAGATACTAGAGAAAAATAATCGACGCCCATCAAAGAATTGAGGATTTTTTTGTACTTTATATATTTCGCCGCAATTAGACAAATGTGTTATTGTTTTGTGAACAAGAATAGGTTTCCTAATTGAATCTAATGCTTCTAAGTGAAAGTGATGCTGTGTAAAAATAACGAATAATTGGTTAGGTTTAAGCTAAAGTTGGTTTTAAGCAAAGTAATTTTGATAGTTCGTTGTTATATTAAAACCATTGTCTGTGATCTTGAATGGGACAACGAAACCTTTCATTTTAAGGTCAGCAAAATGTGAAAAACAGGGGCAAAATAATGGTGCATGAAGTCTAAAACATCAATGTAGAATAAAATGAAGTAAAACGTAGAAAAAATCGTATGTGTTGCATAAAGGAAGATGTGTTACGGAAATATGACGTGTTAAAAGCGCTTTCTAGGGATGCTTTTTCTTTATTTTACAAATGCAAATAGCCACTAGGATCTTACAACAAATGGGCTGCGATTGATTCATTTATTATCCGTATAATGGTACAGTACTGGAAACATAAATTGATCGCGGCCGTCTGCGGCTAAGTTCAGCTTTTGCACGGCTTGGACAGCCCTTGTCATGACGAAACGTCGCAGGCGGAGCCTCACAAACCATCGTAGCCAATCTCAACGCAGGGGGGAGTGCCCTAACAAAATTACGTCGTGCAAAATGGCGGGCGCCGCCAGTTCAGATGTGGAAGTATTTTCAAATGAAAAATACATGAAAGAAACACTTCAATGAACATGAAAGTAAATTCATTGAAATATATATGAACTCATAGCACGTAACCACTGTTAACACAATTCTTTTTGAAGAAATTACATTGATATCAGATAAAATAACACTAATTTTAGAACAATTACGTTCTTATAGATATTTAAATTCCAATAGTCTTGTCCAAACGTAATTTATGAACTTTATCAAATGACCAGTTTACTACAGAATTTTGCGATAAGAAAAACGATTATAATTGCAAATTTTCAATTGTTCATATGTATATTACATTTGCAAAAATGCAAAATACTGTCTTTCTCGAATCGTTAGGACTTCTAGGGAACCATTTCAATAAAAGAAAGTAAAATTCAAAGACCAGCTGCATATTTATCATTAAAGTAACAATTAAACTAGATGTTAAGCAATTAATTTGCATCTCATGTCAAAATTGTTATTTTGCTATCATCAAATCAGGGACAATTTGGGGACACTCCGCGGCAAGAATAGCGCATATTTCGGAATTGTTTATAAAAGTGTTAATTGTTGCAAAATTGGTAATTCGCAGTTTTTGGTTCTGGGACATCAGAAAACCCTTCCCACTTTAGAATTGCAAAAATTGGAAATTGTTTATAATTTTACAAATTTTGCAATTCTGTTTTATTCTCTCATCTCATTTCCCTTTACACAAGATGCAAAATTCCGCAATCCAACCGGAGCTGTCGCCTTTCGGGAACCATTTCAATAAAAGAAAGTAAAATTCAAAGACCACCTGTATATTTATCATTAAAGTAACAATTAAACTAGATATTAAGCAATTAATTTGCATCTCATGTCAAAATTGTTATTTTGCTATCATCAAATCAGGGACAATATTGGGACACTCCCCGGCAGGAATAGCGCACATTTCGGAATTGTTTATAAAAGTGTTAATTGTTGCAAAATTGTTAATTCGAAGTTTTGGTTCTGGGACATCAGAAAACCCTTCCCACTTTAGAATTGCAAAATTTGGAAATTGTTTATAAATTTTTAAACTTTACAAAAAAAGGTATTGCTCTTTTAAAATTGCCTTTAAACGAAATGTAAAATTCCGCAATCCGATTAGCACTTTCTTTCGTTTTCGAGATACGTAATTGTTTATAAGAAATTAGCATGTCATGACAACTATTTTTTTGGCAGTTCCCACGTTAAGCTTTTCTACAAGCCGTTTTGCAACGGCTCGCTTAGTTTCTCCGGCAAATACATTTGAAGTTCCTAACGGGGTGGAGGGGACAAGCGGCCACAACGCTTGCATTAATTGCCACGAAAATTGTCACTGGTTAGATATTCCTGGTTTTCAGCTCCCTAATTTTTCATTTTATTCTAAATACTTTAAGTTCCATTTGTTTAACAATTACAGCATAAATTTTAAAATACTACTCGAGTCGGCTACCGAACAATCTTCAACTTGGGAGCAAGAAAGAGTCATCAATTGGCTTCCAGAAATACCTCCCGGTGAAAATTGCGTCCTTCCTCCACACGTTTCAAGGCGAAATAGGCTGAGCTTGTAAGCGTAAATCGTAACACTCGCTTCCCCTCGAGAAAGCCTTTGTCCACCTTCTTAGGAAGCCAATTCTTTACATAAAAATTGTGGAAAATTTTTCAAATTAAATATACAAGAAAACAATAATTTTGCATTAATTGTCCTGACGTATAAATATAGACATTAAAGCTTCCGGCTCCTCAGTATTCACACGTTCCAAATACGAAATACATTGTTATAACATTCACAATTTCATTCTAACCAGTAAGTCTGCTGCCTTTAGAAGCATATAGCATCAGCATGGAATATGCGAAAAAGTAATAATACTATTATAATATTGTATTGACATATGTTTATTTATGGACATTTGTAATTGAAGGAATGTGAACTTACGTATGCAGTTAAGTCAATTTCAATGAAGGTGCAAAGTTTGCAAATAAACATGTTTTTAAAATTCAACTATTCCAAGTTCAGAACAAGTCCTAGACGCATTCTTTTCCATTTGACACTAACACGCCAATGATTTTTGACACTACCCTCTGAATCTAAGAGGATTGTTTGAGGTCATCGCTTATCGCGTCAAAATCATGGAAGTTTACACGTCTTCGAAATACGTATACGCCGAGGTCATCTTCATGAAACACAGAAAATCTCATATGAAAGAATCAGTCGCCATTTCAACAATGAAGCTACTACGACATAATAATCATAATATCCTCAATTTCGTTTACTTATTGTGTTCTTTCGAGCGTGCTCCGTGTCTCTGAGTAGCAAACATTAACATAATCGTTAAAATTAAAAGTAACGATTTAGGATGAAGAAGTTCACATCTCCTTATAATTGTGTGTAGAAAGTCATATCAGGTTAGTATTATTGTCAATAAAATTGTAGTTTAATTTGAAACAACTGCTTGGATATTTTGGGGTTTAATTAAGAAAATTAAGCTACCCGAAGTTGACGCTATGAAAAGTAAACATTTCGAGATTTCCACTACGAGACGTATTTAGTCATCCCTATTCATTCGCTTAGTATACAGCAATCGCTTTCATTTATCATCGATCATGTTACATAGGGTTTCTAATGTTTATATGATACCGAGTGTCCCATCAAATATGGACCACCCCCATAACTTCTAAACGGTTCAGGGTATCGAGTTGCAGTTTTCGCTGAACAATGCAAAATCTTGGGGCAGGTAACATACTGGTAGAGGAATTCTCTATAATAGTTTTAGTTTTCGAGAAATTAAATCATCTCTGATTTTTTAAATTGAACTATATATTTTTTCATGAGCAATGTTATCATCATGAATATTGGAATAAAATGATTTATCATATGTTAGTATTTTAAGAGTAATTTGAGTATAAAATTAGATTTTTTGGCATCAGATTTTCAAGTACACGGGTAGCCTTTGCAACAGTCGCCGTTTTGGGAAGGTGGCCTTCGCGACGTTGATACTGTTTTGTGAAGAGAGCAGTGTAAGAGGGATGGCCGTGTAGGATGAAGGTGTAATTGCAGCAATTCATGATCTTGACATGAAAAACATATGAACAAACATCAATTTTAACGATCTGAATGAGAATTTTTTCCCAGTTGTTGATCTGAGTTGAACTTTTCTTCTTCTGAAATTCCAAATCAACGATAATCGAAAAGAACGAAATAAAATATATTGTAGCGAAAACGATAATAATAATAATAATAACTATAAAGGTCATTTCTAAATTTACAAAACTCGAACTCAGTGCAGAAACAAGCTACCACTTTAGTATATGAGAAGCGAATGAATTCTTAAAGATTTTCATTGTAATATCTTGATTAATTCATCAAATAATATATAGGTAGACATTTTCTCTTATTATTCACAGTAACTTAACTTCCTATTTAAACACGTACTACCAGAAGAACAAAGTAATAAAAAACTTGAAATACTCTTGACAGTTCTATCAGTGTAACTACCAAACTTTAACAAAAATGCATATCTGCATTCGCTACTGTTCATTCAGATTAGAGAGTTTCTCATTTCATAGCGCCAAGTGCTGCCTCAAACTTGAAAATGCAGAAGACGGAAGTGTACAGTTTTCTTTTCCATTCAAGAACAGCAGTCGTATGGTTGCGAAGTGGACGAGTGATCATTTTAATTAAAAATGACATTTATTAACGAAGAGACAGTGGTTGGCTTCTTGTTCAGTTTGAATATGATATTTATTATTCTTAACATCTTCTTTACGCTACCAACTTTTTATATCGTTCTTTGGAACGATCAATGTTTTGAAATTTTAGTAGAAGGCAAGTTAAATCCAAATAAATAAATGGAAAATGTCTCCCACTCTGATTGGTATTTCTTAATGTGATTGGTCAAAATTGGTATTTCTTAGTGTGATGTCTGTGCCATCACCAAGAATTACTGTAGTTATACCTCTTATCCCCTACTGCCACCCCTCTCAGTCAAGACGCAACAATCTAGACGTCGTGATGGCCACCTTCCCTAAAAGCGAGAGTTGCAAGATCTGCTACACGATTACCCGTTTAATTCAAAATCACGTGTCAGAAAGCCTAATTTTATACTCAAGTTACTATCAAAATATTAGCAAATGATACATCATTTTAATCCTCTTTTCATGGTCTATCCATTGCTGGTGATAAAAATATATAGTTCCATTTAAAAAATCGAAGATGATTAAATTTCTCGAAAATTAAAAATATTATAGATAATTTCTCTACGGCTCGTTACTTGCCCCATGATTCCGCATTATTCAGCAAACACTTCATTTCGATATTCTGAACCGTTTAGAAGTTGTGGAGGTGGTCCATAGTTGGTGGGACCCCCCCTGTTTATGTAATAACATTACAACTGCATTCTGACGGGCAGGAATTCGGGCTCTGTAATTATTCTTTTTTGCATGTAACCTACTCTGTGGTGTGTGAAAGTGTATTTATTTATATATTTATTTTTACTTTCTCGTAAACATTCGGAGTAACAAAAGTAATATTTAGAGAGGTATGAATGTAATGTTGCAGTAAATCGATGTCGAGAATTTAATGGAATTACACGTTTTGGGGTCTTAAGTTACCAAGAGAGTGTTGTTATTATATCAAAACGTCCGACTCTCCGTCCATGTGTCCGCTGGTCTGTCTGTCTTTTTCTCTGTGAACACTAGTGTGTAAACTATTCGTAGAATTTTTGTCAAAACTAATTTTCCATTAACGATCTGGCCCGAATCGAGGCCCTGCGATTTTGAAAATAATTCTTTAAATTTTGGGGTAATTTAGTTGAAGCCCCTGGGGAGCATTTTCAAACTTTTCTTCAAAACGGCTCCAAAGTTTTTCGACCTACATATGTAATCACAGTCGAACATCCGCCAACGTCGGAACTCAAACTCTAGGGCCTCGCGGTCAGTAACGTTACAGGGAAAACTGTAACGATGCCACTGAGCTATCGCAACCTTTGCAACGTGTACTTAAAAACATTGTAAGTCTTTTTCCATACAAATTTTTAATTTTTCAATATTACAAATATTCAATTGTTTCATATTATTCGTGTGCATAGTAAATTTAACTTAAAGCTTCCTGCTTGAATCGTGTGTAACAAATCGGACAAATTGTATATTTGAAAAAATTATTACAATACAATTAATTAATTATTACAATTAATACAATGAAGATCTATTGAGTGACAAAATGATATGCCTCTAAAACTGAAAAATGTACCGAAACGAATGTTTGCTATTCTGGCAGTTTTCTGTGTACTATTCGTTACTTCTGTGAACGTTGTCTGAAGAATACACTGCGTTAGACGAAAGATAATTATACATATTTCTTTCTTAATGTAATCTGCTCTTCATTATTAGTCTTTCAAAACATCTCATGTGCACGTTTCTTAAAATATGAGTGTTTTTCGCAAAAGTTTGAGTTATATGGTGACAATATATATGTTTTCGAACACCACCAATACACATGCTGGAGATTTATTTCCAAATGCAATCGTTTTAAGTACTAATTTTTAAAACACGTTTTATTTAGAATTTTGTCTGAAATAAACAGTAGCTTCTGCGATTTTTCGAAAGAATTTTCTGGCATCAAGAACATTGTAATATTCAAAACACTACATAAGTATCCTGCCCAAAGACAATATCGTAGCGTATTTGGTTGGGTGGCTTCTTCTTGTGCTGAAGATCTCGGGTTCAAATCCTTGCATGCACTACTCATTTTTTATTCTGTACATTAGAATATGTATCTGACAAATAACTTTGAAATCAGTTGTAGACGTGGAATTTTATATATCGTTTTGCTTTTCAATAATTATATTTTTTTTGTCTCTCAGCCGTGTCTCTCTCGTTTCCTTAAGGTTTATTAGAAGAATGAAGTGTTAGTAGTGTAAAAGTTGTAATATATTACGTAACCGTTACCAATAAAACAAGAAAATAAGACCGTTTTTTTATTGTTTGTATTGGTAGTCAGATGAATAGAAAGTGAATAACTGCGTCAGTGGTAGGTGCTTTTTTCAATTAAGTATTTTCGAGAATCGACTAATTATCAGCTGCACTGAAACACTTATTTTCCGAAAGAAAGCTGTAACGGCTATTCCAGCCAGCAGTGTAATTTTTGTTATCCTAGCTGGGAAGCGATAACCGAGCAAGTGGAAACAGCTCAGGATTTGGCAACAGGGCATTGGACACAGGAGGCCTGTGGCCGCCGCTTGGCCCTTTAACACGAGGATGGTTCCTTCATTGTAGGGAAGAAAGTGAGAGGGAATTATGTGAGCTTATTGCACTCGTCGGTCACAAATCATGTGCGACCGCGCCATGTGTCTGCCTGAATTTTG